>SDVV010001846.1:0-24456 GCA_016164225.1 Gammarus roeselii
CGCTTGTGCACGGGACACACGTGGATAACTCACAACCACTTGATGGATGTCGACATAGGACCAAACGCACCACCTTGCCCCTGTTGCCACCAAGTGGCTATCAGCGTGAAACACTTACTGATGGATTGCAACGCACTCGCGGCAGCCCGACGAGCGTTCCTAGATCCCCCGTGCAACCTACAAAGCCTACTCACGGACCCAACCTACCGTAAAAAGCTTATCGCTTTCGGTAAACATACCGGACTTTACGAAGTTGTCTAAACCTAAAACACCTGTGCAAATGAGGTGGTCCCTCCACCTCACTACGCACAAAAACATCTACTCATCTTACGAAGATACGCATCAACTCTATACTCTCTCGTACGCGCTAATACGCGAATATGCCACAATTAAAATATGTACTGACTTTATCTTGACAAAGCTAATATTTTCGCGCACGAGGTTGTGTGGACTTACCTAAACCAACGACGGTCGCGCCCTACGGGGGAGCCTATTATGACTCACGTTGAGGCTCTGGTGGAAATGAGGCCCAAATCAATCAATCAATCAACCATCACAGTTGGCGTCATGAGTACACTCACCGGCCACTAGTGACGTCTGCGTCGTGTCGACCTTTCAATAAAAGAGCTCACGAATGCTGTACAGATTAGTATAATTTATGTGTAATATAGCTGTATATATTCTAGCTGAACTCGTCAATGGCAATCATTCATGTACAGGTGCTACATTATCTTTCCAACGAATGATGCCAAAATCATGTGTAAACAACTTCTAAATTTCATAGTTTGGAAGAATTCACGACAAAAACTATACAGTGTAGGTCCACGATACACTGTAGCCTAGAACGGCTCTAAATGCATCGAACTAGGCAAAATGTACTAGAGCAACCTAACAAAAAATTTGCCGAGGCGAGTATCTTGTCATTCTTTAGTACGTTTCTCAATATTTCACTAAAATAACACTCGTCTATGCCTATTTCTATCATATTCATCTAAATTAAGAGCAGATCTTGTTTATGTGGGGGCAAGCTTGGTGTTGGAGCAGAGTTTGACTATGTTCTTGAAGCCACGGACGTCAGCACACATGACGGCTGAGAGGTTGGAGCGGTCTTTTCTATGGCAATTGGCGCCCCCTGCTGAGCAGAAACCGGACCACGTCGCCCAAACCCATCAGGCAGGCCGCGTGCAGGGCCGTTCTCCCGAGTGAGTCCGCCTGGTCAATGTCAGCTCCTGCCTTCATGAAGGATGACAGACGCCGGATGTTGTCGGTGGCGGCTGCAGAGACCATGGCCTCTCCGATACGGGAAGGGAGCTCTGTAAGGTGGGCTCCCGTTTGAACCAGCAGCTCGATGATCTTCTCATGGTCACAAGCAACAGCCACCCACAGAGGAGTGTGGCCCTGATGGGTAGAGGCTGATAAGCCAGGGAGACAACGCAGCCTTGTCTCGGACCCACTTTCACTGTGAACCAAGCACTCTTCTCGCTCACCACTCAGACAAATGCTCTGCTGCCAGCGCAGAAAAATCTGGTCCGCTTTCAATCAATTTTCGCCAAATCCTTACAAAGTAACACCCTCCACATCACTTCCCTGTCAATCCTGTCGTAGGCCTTTTCCAGATCCATGAAGGCCTAGAACACATCCTTTCCCTTCGCAATGTGAATTCACACTGTTCCTCGCTGATTGCATCATCCGTACAGTCTATAATCTTTTTCATCAGCTTTCTCTCGTACAATTTACCGACAACGCATAACGAAATGATACCATTCGAGTTGCTCCATTCATTTTTATCTCCTTTGCCCTCATACAGCGGAACAAGGCAAGCATAGGGCCATTCAATCTACACCACGCTCGACACAAAACTCATTTTGAGAAACTTCTTCAGCCGTTCGACAATCGTTAGTACTCAACCCTTTTTCAGATACTGTCGCAACGCTGTCTAAACCAGGGGTGCTCCATGCTTTGATCACGTCTACCTCCTCCTGCACCTCATCCTTTGTGATGTCCGTAACAAGTCTTTCGCAAAACCAGCATCCGTGCACCACCACCACCCGCAGCTAGAATGTCGGCTTCTCTGACACCTTCAACTTTCAATAACTCGTCAAAATACTCCGCCTCCCTTTTCCGTGCATCTCCACTTCCTACAACAACTGGCCTTTTAAATTCTTAAATGAAGATGAAAACGGCCAGGAGGAGGTGGCGGATCACCACCTCCTTCTTCCCGGTCTCTCCCTTTCTCACCCTCTTCACATCTTTCCTGATATTTTTTATTTTCTCATCAAAATTCACCTAAACACAGATCAGCGACGCGAAAACCTGAAGCGGCGCCTGGCCGACCCAGCAGAACAGCGTCCACTTCCATGTAAAGACTTTTACCCAGCGATTGAAAGAGCTGTACGAAATAAATGGAACATGGAATGGTCTGATGTTCCAATGAGAAATAACTTGCGCACTTTCAAGAACACGCCTACACCCTATGTTTTTCAAGCAGCCGATCTCAACGGGCAGAGATAACTATACCGACTGAGAATTGGAAATAGACTAACGCACAGACATCTAATGGAGGCGTCGCTAACGCACAGACATCTAATGGAGGCGTCGCCCCCCCCTCCCCTTTACTACATGGACTGTTTAGTCCCTCTTACCCTAGCCCATGTCATAGCTAAGTGCCCAACCTGGACGGAATGTCGACGCACGCTCTTCCCCAGGAGCCGGGTCCTGGACATCCCTAATACACTTCGCCTTATGCTTACTGAGTCCCCTCTGAGGCAATTCAGTGCGGAACTGCTTCTCAGAGACCTCCGACAAACAAACCTCTTTGCTGAAATCTGATTAATTGTAATTGATCATACTTAGTCTTACTTACCTTCTTCTGAGTGGAACATTTTTGTGACCCCTCCCTATAAACAGTAGTGACATGAGCAAGCCATGAGTCGTAACAACCCGGAGACGGACGATAACTTATTGATGAATTAATGCAGCACTGACTGCTGGTTTGACATTCGGTGGCAGAAGGACATCAACTTCAGTGCACTAGAAAGCCTTGACACTCTAATCTAATTTATACACATCATTTTGTCCTTTATCGCTGAGGATCTGGCCAGGAATTTGCAACACACTTTGGCTCAGGAGTGAGATCCGAGATCAGTGTCAACAGAAGAGCCTGACAGCTTTCGCTGGCTTACCTCTACTGCCGCACCCCCTCCCACCCACGTCCATTCCGCTGCTCAGAGTCGCCAAGGGCGGGAAGCGCAGCAGGGCCTCTTCTGAACTCATCCATTTACAACCATTCTTCACTTACGACTACGCATTGCATGATATCGTGCCACCTTATCACCTCGTTCGTCATGAAACTACTCATGATTCACAATAGCCGTATATTATTGATATTCATATAAACTAAAATTATTTTTAAGTGAGGAACACATGCATTCCAATATTATTTTACCCAACTACATTCGCACAACATCCCGTCCTGCTGCCCATCCGTAACCCCCGGTCCTCCCTCTAGGAACTGTACAGTTGCGGTCACGAAGGCGTGCTGGTGCAGTGGCAGCTGTCGCAGGGCGGCACCACTGACAGAACCTTCCTGCCCCGCCTCGGTCAACCTATGATCCACCTCGCACTCAGCAGCGACGCCTCTACGCTCGTGGCGACGCACGTTGACAATAGTGAGTACGGGATGCAACAGCGTTTTATTTTAAGTCACCTCTCGCTATGTGGCGGTTCCCCTAGTCATTCGTTAGTTTCGCGGGCGGCCCGGAGTTACTGCCCAATCGGGGGGTGAACACACTTATTTCCCTTCAGACTCTCATCTTCTTCACTCTTTTTCATCTTTCTTATTCTCCATCATCCTGAGTTTCCTTAAGTCCCATTTACCTCATTCACATCTTATGTTTAGTGCACATCTTTAACTTGTCTCTCTCTCTCTCTCTTGCTTTTGACCACTATCCTAATCGCCTTTACACACAGATACAGACACTAGGCCGCATCCCCCAGAAAGGGAGGGTGGCCGACAGCAAGGCGCATCTCACACCCTCACACAACTTTTCCCTTTTGTGCTAAAGGGCTCGGCCGGTACCCCCGCAACAGATACTCTGGGTCACGAGTGCAGTCCGAGGATCCGTTGTCAGCAGCAGGGCTCGACAGTTTTCACTGGTTTACCCCCGCCGCGTCATAATGACCGGCCCCCCCCCACCCACGACCATCCCGACAGCGGGATGCCAAGGGCGGAAAACCACATCAGAGCAGCGTCAAAATCAACCATCCACAACCATTTTCGTCTCACGCCTGTTCATTGCACACTCTCTCGCCACCTCCACATTCACGTATCTCTTTCCTAACGCCTGCTTCACACCATCCATCCACCCAAACTTTGGTCTACCTCTAGGCCTGCGACCACTCGCCTCCGCATTCATCACCCTTTTCACCAATCTCCCTTCATCCATCCTCTCCATTTGCCCGAACCATCTCAGAACACGCGAATCCACTCTGTCCTCAAACTTCTTCACCATCCCTGTTCTGATTCGAACCACGTCGGTGATCCGGTCTCTCAGCGTTACTCCAGCCATGCTCCTCAAACATTTCATCTCTAAGACATTCAACCTTCTTCTCTCCTCTGCTCTCACTCCCCAAGTCTCAGCTCCGTCGAGCACAGTTGGGACAACAACACCCTCATACAGCCCCCAACGTCCTACAGCTCATTACACTCTTCAGTGCACCCAACACTTTACACCCCTCCTTTACTCGCGTCTTCACTTCAGTTTCCACTAGTTCAGTTATCGCTACATGGGAGCCCAGATACTGAAAACACTGAACTTTCTCCAAGAGCTCTCCATTTAAGGTGACACTAATTTTGCTCGCATCGACAGTCCTCGAGCATCTCATTACTTTACTCTTACCCACGTTCACTCGAAGCTTCCACCTCTCACACACTCTACCAAACTCAGACACTAGCCTACATAGCTTCTCCTCTGAATCCGCAACCAGGGCCGTATCATCAGCAAATAGCAACTGGCTCAACTGCCAACTCCGCCCAATCGCTTCCAACAGTTCCAAGCCACGACTCCGCACACTCGCGTTCACCTCCGTGACCACTCCATCCATATAGAGGTTGAACAGCCAGAGAGACATCACGCAGCCTTGTCTCAGTCCCACTTTCACTGTGAACCAATTACTCGCCTCGCTTCCCACTCTGACACATGCTCGGCTGTCAACATAGAAACTCCGCACCGCTTTCAACAGATGTCCGCCCACTCCATACAAACGCAACACCCTTCACAGCGCTTCCCTGTCAATCCTGTTATATGCTTTCTCGAGATCCATGAAGGCCCAGAACACATCCTTTCCTATGGCAAGGTACTTCTCACAGACCTGTCTCACTGCAAAAATCTGATCGGCACACCCTCTACCACTCCTAAAGCCACACTGTTCCTCTCCAATTACGCTGTCCGTACGGTCTCTAATCCTTTTGAACAGCACTTTCCCGTACAACTTACCAACCACACATAACAGACGGATACCTCTCGAGTTGCAGCATTCATTTTTATCTTCCTTGCCCCTGTAAAGCGAAACAATGCAGGCACTGCGCCTCTCAATCGGTACCACTCCTGCTACAAAATTCAAGTTCAGCAACCTCACCAACCATTCGACAATCGTTACTCCACCCTTCTTCAGGCACTCGGTCGCCACGCCATCCAAACCAGGGGCTTTCCCTGCTTTCATCACGTCCACCGCCTCCTGCACCTCCTCTCTGGTAATGTCCGCTACAAGTTTTTCTCCCACAACTGGTATTCGAGCACCACCACCCACAGCAAAAATGTCAGCCTCTCTGCAATCCTCGACATTCAATAACTCATCAAAATACTCGGCCCACCTCTTCCGTATATCACCACTTTCCAACAACAACTGGCCATTTTCATCTTTCACCACTTCCTCCTTTCCGGTCTCTCCCTTTCACACCCTCTTCACCTCTTTCCAGAACATCTTTTTGTTCTCCTCAAAATTCTGGCACAACCGTCTGCCCCACCGGGCATCAGCGTCTCTTTTGGCTTTCCTCACCAGCCGCTTCAAATCGCTCCTCCTCACTTTGTAGCATTCATAAGCCACTTCCGTCTTCACCTGCAACCACTCCTCAAACGCGCCTCTTTTCCGTGCCACCGCCAGTTTGACCTCCTCGTTTCACCACTCTCAACCTTACCTTCTGCACCCGTCCACACGGCGCGCACCACACACCTTCTTCGCACATCTCAGCAACGCATCCCTTAACGCCTCCCATTCTTCCTCCACATCTCTCAGGTCCTGTCCTCTCACGTTGTTATATTCTTCCCTCAACGCCTGCTGGAACTCCTCGGCTCTACTTCTCACATTCAGTTCACTCACTTTCACTACCTCTCTCCCTCCTCCCACTCGTTTGTTTCCCTTCCACTTCTGCTTCACTCTTAATCTACCTTTCACTAACAGATGGTCAGACACTCCTCCACCCGCACATCCAACAGCCTCCCCACCACTCTCCTCGATGTCTTCACAAAATCCATCAGTGCTCTCTCCACCACTGCACCGTGGGTCATCCTTACCCATGTGTACTTGTGGATATCTCGCTTCTTGAACAAACTGTTCCCGACCACCAACTCCTGCTCCATACACAGACCTATCAGATTTTCTCCACTGTCATTTCTACCGGGAACGCCAAGCTCTCCTATCAAATTCTCCACCACCACATCTCCAACTCTCGCATCAAAGTCACCCAGTACAACTACATTGAAATAACCTCCAAAACTCTCAAAACACTCACTCAGGTCAGTCCAGAATTGTTCCCTCTCCTCTTCACTCCTCTCGCTGCCAGGTCCGTTAGCACTCACAAATGCCCAGCTCTCTAAGCTTAACTTAACTTTTACTCACATCAATCTTGAGGACGCCTCCTTCCACTCGGTAACGCTACTAGCCAACCGATCACTCAATATCAAAACCACACCTTCTCGTGCCCAACCTTCCTCCACACTAGACTTCCTTTCCATTACCTTTCAATTTCCTCTCACTCAGCGCCAACATATCAAACTTCCTCTTAACAAACATCTCACTAATCTCCCTCCTCTTTGCATCATTCGTACTACAGCCACGCACATTCAGAGACCCTAACAATTGGGTGCGGAGAGGCGTGAGCCTCTCTTCCCCCGCTCGTCTTGCCGTCTTTGAGGAAAAGTTTTACAGAGAACGGGATTCCTAGCCCCTTCGCTCCGTTCCATTTAGTCGCCTTTTACGACCCGCAGCGGTTACGGTTGCACGATTCTACTCCCGGCTACGGGGCGCCCCTTTACTGTCCCGGCTACGGGGCGCCCTTTACATGCCGGTCCTAAATTTTCCCTTTTCGTTTGTTGAGAGGGTAGAGTTGAAGAATCTCTGGCTATCTACTGGGGGAATGAAGATTAGGAATGAAGTAGAAGTGGATGGGGAACATAAGAGTTGGAGGAGAAAGAAAGGTATTGACAGTGAAAGAACTTGATGTAGCAGCTGGAACTCCTCTGCAGAGCGGAGTTCCAGCTGGCTTCGAGCGAGAAATATAACAAGAGGGCAAGGCCTGGGTAATTGGGTATTGTTGAGAAAGAATGCGTGACGTTCGGAGATAGAAGTTGTTGAGATGAAAGAATAATGTGTGTGGTGTGCACCGTGTGGTCGGGTGTAGGAGGATGGGTTGCGGTTATTTTATGAACTGGTTGTGGCGAAGACAAAACAAAATTTTGAGAAGGGGTTGTAAGCGAGGTCGGTGGTGGTCTATGACAAATCAAGAGAAAAATTAATGAGGTGAAGCGTGTGGTGAAGAGAGCAAAGCAAGACGCTGATGCTAGGTGGGGCAGGTGGTTGTGCGTGAATTTCGAGAGAAAAATGATGTTCTGGAAAGATGTGAAGAGGGAGCCTGGGAAGGAGAGGAAGAGTGAAAGATGTAAACGACCGGTTGTTTTTGGAGACAGGCGCTGTTTGAACGATTTGAGCAAAGCATGTTAAGGTGTTGTTGAATTTTGAAGATGTCAATGAGACGGACATTCTTGCTCTGGGAGGCGGTGCACGGATGCCGATTTTCGGAGCGATCGTTGTGCGGACAATACTGAAGAAGACTGCGGGATGTGTTAAAGGAGATGAAATCATTGAAAATCCCCTGGTTTAGACGGCGTTGTGACCGAGTCGAGTGCCTAAAGAGGAGTGGAATAACGGTCATGAACGAATGGGTGAGGCTTCTGAATCTGTGTTTTGTGTCGGGCGTGGTCCCGATAGAATGGCGCAAGGCGTGCATTGTTCCGCTGCATCAAGGAAAAGAAATAAGAATGAATGCAGGATCTCAAGAGGTCTCAGTTTGTTGTATGTGGTTGATAAGTTGTTCGAGAGAGTGCTAATCTAGAGGATTAGAGACTGTACTGATGGCGCGATTGGCGAGAAAGTGTGACTCTAGGTCCTAGGAGTGATTGATGAAAGGTTAGCCGATCAAATTTTTGCAGTGAGATGGGTCTGTGAAAAGTTTTGAAGGAAAAGGAGGTTTTCTGAGCCGTTATAGATCTGGGGAATGCCTACGATGATGTAGACAGGGAGACTTTGTAGAGGATTTTGCGTTTGTATTGAGTGGGTGGAAATTTTGCTAAGAGGGTCCAGAGTTTATGTTTGCTGCGAAGCTTTTGTCAGACAACGGAAACGTCATGATATTTTCCAGGAGGATAATTCCCACTCCTAACATACAAGCTGAATTGAATGGTCAACCGGTTGCATATCTAGAAAAAACAAAGTTCTTCGGTGTAATAGTAGATCAGAGACTTAACTGGAAAGATCACGTCTCATTTGTTGCCGGGAAATTATCTAAATCCTGTGGCATGGCGTTCCCAATATAAATGACTGGGGAGAAAACTGATAGGTCTGTGTATGGAGCAGGAGTTGGTGGTCGGGAACAGTTTGTTCAAAAAGCCAGATATCCACAAGTACACATGGGTAAGGATGGCCCGTGATGCAGTGGTGGAGAGAGCGCTGATGGATTTTATGCTGATTTCGAGGAGAGTGGTGGAGAGACTGTTGGATGTGTTGGTGTCGAGATGGGAAAGTGGAAGAGTGTCTGACCATCTGCTGGTGGAAGGTAGATGACGAGTGGAGCAGAGGTGGAAGGGCAGCAAAAGAGTGGGAGGAGGAAGAGAGGTAGTGCAAGTGAGTAAACTGGATGTGAGAAGCAGAGCTGAAGGGTTCCAGCAGGCGTTGAGGAAGGAGTATGACAACGTGATAGGGCAGGACATGAGAGATGTGGGGGAAGAAAGGGAGACGTTAAGAGATGCGTTGCTTAGGTGGTTGCGAAGAATGTGTGTGGTGCGCGCCGTGTGGGCGGGTGCAGAAGAAAAGGTTGGGACTGGTGGAACAAGGAGGTCAAACTGGCGATGGCACGGAGAAGAGGAGCGTTTGAGGAATGGTCGCAGGTGAAGTTGTTGGTGGCATATGAAAGCTACAAAGAGAAGACAAACGAGGTGAAGCGGGTGGTGAGAAGAGCCAAAAGAGACGCTGATGCCAGGTGGGGCAGACGGTTGTGCCAGAATTTTGAGGAGAACAAAAAGATGTTCTGGAAAGAGGTGAAGAGGGTGAGAAAGGGAGAGAAGAGAAGACAAACGAGGTGAAGCGACCGGAGAGACCGGAAAGGAGGAAGTGGTGAAGATGTAAACGGCCAGTTGTTGTTGGAAAGTGATGATTTACGGAAGAGGTGGGCCGAGTATTTTGACGAGTTTTTGAATGTCGAGGATGACAGAGAGGCTGACATTGCTGCTGTGGGTGGTGGGGCTCGGATGGCAGTTTTGGGAGAAAAACTTGTGGCGGACATTACCAGGGAAGGGGTGCTGGAGGCGGTGGAGATGATGAAAGTAGAAAAAGCCCCTGGTTTGGATGGTGTTGCAACCGATTGCCTGAAGAAGGGAGGAGTAACGATTATCGAATGGTTGGTGAGGTTACTGAACTTACTGAACCAGTGAAAACTGTCGGGCCCTGCTGCTGACGACAGATCCTCGGACTGCACTCGTGACACAGAATGTGTGTTGCGGGGTTACCGGCCGGACCCTTTAGCACAAAAGGGCTAAGTGGTGTGAGTGTGAACGCATGAGGGTGTGAGGTGCGCCTTGTCGTCGGCCACCCCCTCTCTGGAGGATGCGGCCCAGTGCCTGTATCTGTATTTTGAGCATTGTTTCAGTGAAGGAGTTTAGTAAGAATTGTTCAATGAAGGTTCTTTTCTTCCTTGTAGGTTTTAGTTTGGTGAACGTTTTGGAATTTTCTATTCTGAATGTTCTCCATGGCCAAGGAATTCCCCTAACATCCGACAGAATAGCACGATCCGACAAGCCTCTAGTTGGATATTTCAACAGTCATAAAAAGCTCACAAACGGCGTCTGCAATAATGACAATTCCTTGAGAAGCGTCGAAAGCAAGAATAGCATAGGCGACTCTCCCAGTTTGAGCAGAGCCAGGCCCCCACTGCTCGTCTATGACTCGAGAACTCAAGCAATCGTCACCAAGGCCAAGCCCGGTTACTTCCAGTTTTACCATGCAGTGAGTCAAGCTTGTGCATCAAATATTGATTATGTTGACCGTTCTCACACTTGTGACTAGCACTTTGTACACGAAAATTAATAGTTTTACTACACAGAAAGCTTCCAACATATGGAGGAACTAGTACTTGTGAAGATTAATAATTATTTTGCATCCTAATTGAAGTCTAGTTTTGCTGTAGCTATTGAGAATTCGATGCTGTAGCATGACTCAATCTTGAATGCCTGATAAATAGCATCCAGACACAACATCCACCCACAGTTGTCATGATAATGCCACCAAGACCAGCACCGATAGGTATAGTTTAGTCACCCCCTAAATTTCTAATCCAACATCTTAACTTTTTTCCGCTCCGTCCTCAGCACTCGCAACAACAGCTGTTCCTCGTGGACGTTGTGCAAGAGAACTTTGTTCCCGACGCCAGCGGTTTCAGAGATGTCACTTTGATGAGCCTCAGCAGGTAATTGGTAGGATCCTTAGATTGATTCATCGTTGTCATTGGAAATGTCGTCGTCGTTACGGAGTACCTCCGGGTACTTGAGTCCTTTCAGTTGAGATCATTGGCATACATTCTTGTATGTGTTCCTAATCAAATTTGTTCGATATTGCCAAATATACTGCAGCGGCTTCAGTTCTGATCTGTTCCATCATATTTAGTGCAGTCGTAGGCCCAGAGGTAGATATGTATTGCTAAATGCCTGCTCATAGCTAGGTACAGTAACTAGAATTTTCCATCAGCAGATTTTTTACACTGCACAGTTATTGGCTGTTAGCCCCAATAGGCATTTAATTTGAGGTTCACGGGTCGCACGGATTCACCGCCCCCCTCGGGGAGCGAACACCCTTATTCTCTTTCAGACTCTTCTCGTCCCTATCTTTCCTTTCTCCGCCATACCGAATTTACTCGCCTTTTATTTTTCTCACTTGCATCGTTTGTATAATTAAAATTTCCCTTAATATCTCAAACACCGCCGAAATAACTCCCAATAGTCGTTGCACAACTGGCCTGATTTTTTTTGTTCGGTCGACTACTAAAAACCGCCAAATTGCGTCAATTCCTGCTACTTCCCTCTACTATATTTTTTTCCCATTATTGCTGCTCTCATGCGTGAGATTCACTACACTGAGTGTAGATCTCATGAATTGGATCCTCGTGTCCTATCTCATTTTGCATCTTTCCTCTCAACAAGTGATGGGGCGCGTTGCCCCCGGCACCTCAAGGTCGACTGTTAATCCCTGTGGTTCTTGAGCTGGGTGCGTTGAGTGATACCGCTCTTTTCTGCCACCAATATGGCCTTACTTGTGGGACAGTAAGGACTCAGCACCTTGGATGTTCCTGTACCTCCTGTTACCCCCGGCTTTCTTTAAACATTCGCAGCATAGAGGACATTGACCTAACGTATTAGTAAATCTAATTACTCTAATCTAATTTAAAATTTGTCTGTAGCTCGATGCTGCACTAGTTGCTGGTCCGACTCCAACGCGCTAGAAAGTCATGTCACTGTAATCTATTGACTGTGAACCCTAATGGTGTAATGGACTGTGTGGTCACCTTCTACACGCTGACCTCTTCTCGGGGTGACTTCGGAAGTTCACTTTGAAGCATTTTTGATGGATGAGTAGAATTGCATTTTTGATATTTTTTTTTTGTAAAACCTCGTAACTTTCATCACCATTGTCTGTACTGTGTCCATCTTCTGACTTATGGCGTTCTCACTTTTCGTTTCAGCTACTCACTTCTGAGATGACCCGCTAATACCAACCCTAGTAATTTTTTCCTATTTCTTCAGTGAGGCTTTCCTTATGACTCGGTGCCTTAGCTGTCAACTGACTTAAGTGTGCTCTAATCATGATCTGTTCTCTCGTCTCACAGCACTAACTTTCCCCCAACGTGCCCTTCTCTACCTGACTGATGCTCTCACCCTCCCTTTTTCTCATCAGTAACGGCTTCACTATGGCAACCGTCGACGCTATAGACGACGCGCCGCACTCACAACTTCTCAAATTCTGGAAGTTTGATAAGACCAAACAGAGGTGAGTTTCATTAGACGAAGTGCTTACACCGACTGTTGACGACAGGCGTCCACTAGTTTAATAAGCAGTTTGGTTCAAACGCTGCGCGGAGCACGGCCCAACCGCGAAGGTGAACACCTGATTTCTCTTAAAACTCTTCGTCACATCACCCTTCCCCATAGGCTACTGCTTTACGGGTCGCACTATGTCACGACCCCACCTGGATGGTGAACACCCTAGTTTCATTTCTGACTCCTTAGCTCTTCACTGTCTTTTATTCTCTAGCCTTCTTTGGTTATGCTTTTGCTTTGCTCACCCCATTTACCTCGTTTCTTTCTTCCATAGGCTTAGGTCACAGTAAAAGTAGGACTGAGACAACGTTGCGTTATATCTCCCTGGCTGTTTAATCACGAGATGGATGGAGTGGTCAGGGAGGTAAACGCGAGTGTAATGGGTCGTGGTTTGAAGCGTTTGGAAGCGAATGGGCGTAGTTAGCAGTTGAGTAAGTTACAGTTTGTGGATGATACGGCGCTGGTGGCGGATTCGAAGAAGTTGTGTAGGCTGTTGTAAGACTTTGAGAAAAATTTGAGGGGCATGGCTGGAGTGACTCTGCGAGAAAGGATTAATAACGACGTTGTTCCAATTAGAACGGGAAGGTGAAGAAATTAGCGGACAGCGTAGATTCGGATGTTCTTAGATGGTTTGGTGTTCTTAGATGGTTTGGGCATATGATGGGAGATAAGTGGAAAGAGTGATGAAGGCGGAAATGAGTGGACTTAGGCCTAAAGGTAGACCAAAGTTTGGGTGGATGAATGACGTGGAGCAGGCATTAGGGAGGATAGACATGAGGTAGCGAGAGGGCGTGCAGTGAATAGGCGTGAGTGGAAAATGGTTGTAAATAGATTTTTTGACGCTGTTCTGATATATTTTCCCGCCCTGCCCTTGCCATCTCTTTGATAAACGGGTTGGTTGTGAGCGGGAGAGGGCCCGGTTACTATGACGCAGCAGGTGTAAACCAGTTAACGCTGTCGGGCCCTGCTGCTGACACTGATCTCTGATCTCACTCCTAACCCGAAGTGTGCGCTGCAGGGTCTCCTGACCTAACCCTTTTGCGCCACAGGGCTTAGTTTGTGTGTGTGAGTGTATGAAAGTAGTGTGAGGTGCGCCTTGCCATCGACCACCCCGCTTTCTTAGGGATTTGAATTTGTGTCTGTATCTGAGTGTCTAATCCCTGCAATTTTACATGTCTGAAATGTTGGTATTTTCATTATTGCGTTTATACACTGTTGTCCCCTCAACTTTGGAGAGTAGCCTTGTATTTCTATCTTGAACTGATAATTTGAATGCAGTTATTATGAATCATTGCCGACATTTTATATTCTATGTGTTTCATTTTAACACTAGTTTGCCCTTACTTCGTACAGATACAGACACTAGGCCGCATCCCCCAGAAAGGGGGGTGGCCGACGTCAAGGCGCACCTCACACCCTCATACACTCACACAACTTAGCCCTTTTGTGCTAAAGGGTCCGGCCGGTACCCCCTCAACATACATTTTGGGTCACGAGTGCAGTCCGTCGTCAGCACCAGGGCCCGACAGTTTTCACTGGTTCACCCCCGCCGCGTCATAATGGCCGGGCCCCCCCTACCCACGACCATCCCGACAGCGGGGTGCCAAGGGTGGGAAAGCACATCAGAGCAGCATCAAAATCAACCGTTCACAACCATTCTCCACTCACGCCTGTTCATTGCACGCTCTCTCGCCACCTCCACATTCATGTCTCTACTTCCCAACGCCTGCTTCACACCATCCATCCACCCAAACTTCGGTCTACCTCTAGGCCTGCAACCTCTCGCCTCAGCATTCATCACCCTTTTCACCAATCTCCCTTCATCCATCCTCTCCGTGTGCCCGAACCATCTCAGAACACGCGAATCCACTCTGACCTCCAACTTCTTCACCATCCCTGTTCTGTTTCGAACCACGTCGTTGGTGATCCGGTCTCTCAGCGTTACTCCAGCCATGCTCCTCAAACATTTCATCTGGAAAACATTAAACCTTCTTCTCTCCTCTGCTCTCACCCCTCAAGCCTCAGCTCCGTAGAGCACAGTTGGGACAACAACACACTCACACAGCCCTCTCCTTGCTTCCAGCCCCAACGTCCTACAGCTCATTACACTGCTCAGTAATACTCGCCTATCCTTTTGTATCCATCGCTCATTTAGATCTGCCTCGTGATACCTGCTGTATATATTTTTTGGTTTGCCTGGCACATGTTTACTCAGTGACAAGTTATGAACTGGATAAGGTTTTTCAGTCGGATTTCATGGGTTTTGCGCATCATCAAACATATTTTAAATTGAGAATGAACCAAGAATATTAGATTACTTTTTCATGGTGCCTCTTCTCCTTCTCTTGTCTCCAAGAATATATGCCCACCGTTTTCCCTTCGTGTGGACAATCTGCTGATCTCGCTGAACATCAATCATAAAGCTATTAAGCCTTCATTCTCCTACCGAATTCTTCAAAATAACACGCCAACATGGATGATCAACCCACCATCGGTCAACCTAGACCTGCAAGTGTGCCCTAAAGCAACTACTCCAACCAACGCGTACCGGCAGGAATTCCTAAGACTCCTTGAGGAAGAATGTTTAGAGCAACGTCGTATATACACCGACGGCTCCAAAACCGCGGACGGAGTGGGAGCCGCCGCTGTGTGCGGGAACATCCTACTAATAGCCACATTCCCACAAGAGGCCTCCGTGTTCTATGCGGAGCTCCACGCACTCGAACTAGCCATCTCTATTGCCAAAACAGATCACTCCCTCAAATACGTCGTATTCTCAGACAGTCTGAGTGTCCTCACCCAGCTTAAAACACTGCACGACGTACATCCCACTCAACGTAAAATGCAGCATGATCTCTTTGTGATGTCCGAGACGGGTCAGGCAGCTGAATTCTGCTGGATCTTCGGACGCGCGGAATTAAGAGGAAACGAACTTGCGGACTCTCTTGCTAAACTGGCATCAACTCACCAAGAACAATTTTTCGCAATACATTACCGGGACTTATTCCCTATTATCAACTCCCATATAACATCCCGATGGGATTAAATCCGCCAACGGAGTGGACAAAAAATGCTTTCAGTCAAACCCTCAGTCGGAGAATGGGAAACAAAGTTTACCAACAGAAAAGACCAAGTGTTCATCAACCGCTTGTGCACAGGACACACGTGGATAACTCACAACCGCCTGATGGATGTCGACGTAGGACCGAGCGCGCCACCTTGCCCCTGTTGCCACCAAGTTGCTATCGTGACACACTGACTGATGGATTGCAACGCACCCGCGGTAGCCCGACGAGCGTTCATAAATCCCCCGTGCAACCTTCAAAGCCTACTTACGGACCTAACCTACCGTAAAGATCTTATCGCTTCCTGAAAACACACCGGAATATACGAAGCTCTCCACCCCATTACGCGCAGAGATAACAATACATTTACGGTGATATGCGTCAATTCTTCACTCTCTTGTACGCGCTAGTACGCGAACATGCCACAATTTAAATATGTACTGACTTCATCTTGACAAGACTAATATTTTCGCACGCAAGGCCGCGCGAACTTACCGGAATCGATGACAGTCGCGCCCTACGGGGGAGCCTATTAAGACTCATGTTGAGGCTTCGGTGAAAATGAGGCTCAAATCAAATCCAGCAACAAGTGAAAATTTCACCCTAATAACAAGTTATGAACTTTTTCTACTTAGATTTTGTTCCTATCGATGAATTGGGGATGCCTTTGTTGCCCAACGAGCTGCAAATTTTCAGAGCAGAATTTGTGCTTACGTCCGTGCTGTTGAGAACTGTCCCAGCTTGAAAAGACTAAACTCCGCCTCGTATGTAACGGTTTTAAAGTAAATTTTTACCACACCAACAAAGCTGCATGCATTCATTGCTTTTGCAAGTTGATCCACTACGTTTCTCACAGCCTCACAATACTCAGTCTATGTGCCCGTTTCTAGGACTGGAATTACTGAACGTTTTTACGAATTTTCAGAAGTCCATAATGAAGAAGGTTGTGGACCAATTCAGACCTTGTACGTTGTATATGAAACGTGAAAATATAAGCATTGAAATTTTTTCTCATACACTTCGTTGCAAGAGAAGCATTGAAGAAACTATCAGATTTAAGTGGGATTCAAGTGATGAGGTTCAAATACCTGTGTCAAAGGATGTCAATTCAGCAGAGCAGAAACTGGGAGCGAAATCTCGTCTTCAGTTTAGTATTGTCAACAACCTTGATTCCATGCGAGCAGTAACCAAGTTTGAAGGTCTATTGTTCATTGTAAGCGAGAACAAATTGGTCAGTTGACTCACTGATGATCTTAAGAAAGAATACATGGCCTTCATCTCTTTCGGAAGGGGGAACACAGGCGAGTTCAAGGATTACGAATTCCACCACAGCCTTTGATTAGATAAGTTTGATCAAATCTCCATTGACAAAAAAATCGAATTTGCACAGCATTGGTATTTGATTATGACGATGCTAATCTTTTCGCGCGGACAAGCAACAGTATAAAAGATCATTGCCTCTTTTGTGGAAATTGTCCAATGTTGTTCCCTTATACAGGCCAAAGCTCGATATGACCATCTGAATTATCGCCCTGCGCGTTTTACTTCAGTTTGCCGCAAGTCAATGGAGAGCATTATATTTTCCCATTTCACATCTTATTGTCTGGCCAATAGAATACTTCCCGAAGATCGGTTTATCTTTCTGGAGGGCAGGTCAACTGAGGATCAGCTCCTATTTATGGAGATGTCTCATGTGGGTGGATCAGGATCTTCTTATGAATTTGGTTCTTTTAAACTTCTGCAAGGTTTTTGATGTCGTGTCCCACTCTGTGTTGGTAGTAATAGAGAGAGAACATAACAACAATTTCGTTGCCTGATTTATGTAAATGATCCGTAATTTCATCGTTGGAAACACCTCAGTCCTTACCATGATTCGACCCTGCATCGCAAGAAAACGAGTCCAGAACACTAACCTCTCGGTCATCGAACACAACAAGTGTGTGTTCCATGCGTTCGTGGGTATTGGTATGTTTAGTCGACTACCAATTATTCTGTTTATCACTGTTACAGCACAATGACTGTGCTTTAGGTGTTCGAGCGAGTATATCAGATAGGAGGGACCGTTTATATAGCCTTAGCTGCCAACAGTAAGTGCATAGTACCGGTACAGTAGTGTGCGGCATAGCAGGTTGAAACGCTGCTTCCTAACAAAACCGATTTCCCCTGTTTTTTCGGCACGTTCTTCTTAAGCTGAAGCTCTGTCTCTGGCCCCCGGCAGGTTTGCACCTGCACCGCAGTTCCTTTTAGCTGAATGAAGGGCGCCGATTGCGACAGTGAAAGGGTCACTCTTGTTATGCAAACCTATGTTTTTCGCGTCATTTTTCCTACCAGCATCAATGAAATGTTTCATTATAATGAAAAGGCGCGCATTTTCCACTGGCGCAGTCTATTTCACTTTTAAAGCTATCATAGTTGATTAGGAACTCTGTTAGTTTGTATCTGATTAAAACTGACTTTTTAAGTCATCCTACTCTAATGGAGCTAGGGCACCCGATCGACCCTGTCGTGCACTCCTTATCCTTCGAGTAAGGAGTAGCTACACGAAGAGTTATTTATATTTTGGGTGAAAAAGCCACACGCTACCCACTTGGTCGCCAAAAGTGTTAACTAACCATTTCCATGTTATTTGTTTACCAGATGGCGCCTCGACACGAGCATCGTCTACCCCCACATGGAGGAGATGCTTGGCTGCCTACTGCAGCCCCGTCCCTTATCGTCGAAGAAGGGGACGGGGGCCCTGCCGCTGTGCCTCACATGGAGTCGAGATGGTCAAATTAAAATTTGGGAGGTTGAGATCAGCAACGGTAAGAAGAGGGCGAGGCTATATGATTATAAGTACAGCTAATCTAATGTGCTAAGTAACTTTAAAATTGAACCTCATTCCGGTGTGCTGCGTACTTGTTCGCGGCTTACTGCCAGTTGGGTTTCATTCTATTCTACATTTCTTGGTTTAACGTAGCAGTTTCCCAAATATTTTCACAGACCAGTTATTAGGTTGCGCGAGAGTCAGCTGTACGCGGTATAGCTACCCTCGCCAGCTTACATGTGAATATCGGCTCTGAGAATACGAAGGTAGAGGCTGGCATTCATCCACGCTATTACATATGCACAACAAAGTGGAGAACATCCGAATTAGATGAACCATCAAACAAGTCTTTCACATTTGATCACGAAGGATGCCAACCCAAAATTATATCTACGAATGTTGTGGGTAATTGTATTTATAGTGTGAACAATGTCCTGTGATCAGACTAATAAATGTATGTATGTATAGACATACAGCCGTTTCCCCCTAGTTAGGAGGGTGGCTAAGTTAGGCAGACACAGAGGGGGAGGCGCCCAATCTCCCCGCCACAAGACCGCCGTGTCCATGCCGAGGCTCGAACTCGCGATATGCAGCACCAGAGGCTGACACTGCAGTCGGACACGCTAACCACTCTGCCACGGCGGCCTCAAACTAATAAATGCAATATCAAAAGATACATGCTACTTCGATCCTTTTACGGGGGTCACCTATTGTCTCAGCCTCCTAACCCTCCCTCCTGTCCTCAGGTCTTCGCCAGTGGTCGGTTGCGTCGAGCGCCTCATACAGAGAAGGTGCCGTCCCCACAGCTGGTGCTTGGTCCCCATGTGGTACTCGTCTGGCCCTTGCTTTCGGTGCCACCCTCACACTCTGGACCTCCGACCCGCTCGCTTGGCAGTGCCAGCTGGCCAAGCCTCAGCTCTTTAACAGCGACATAACAAACGTGGTAAATAGAGTGACAAGTTTGAGCAAGGCTTACGATCTAATATGGTGGTCAGTGTGGCATGGTAGGGAACAGGATTTGTTTGCTTCATCATGTTGTCAGGTTTACATGTTAGAGAGCAAGGCTTATGATCTCATGTGGTGGTCAGTGCGGCATGTCAGGAAACAGGGCTTACGATCTCGTGGGGTGGTCAGTGTGGTATGTTAGGGAGCAGGGCTTGCGGTCTCGTGTTGCTGTCAGTTCTGCATGTTAGGCATCAGAGCTTACGGGTTTGCTTGGTTGTCAGTGTGGCATGTTAGGAAGCAGGGCTGACTGTCTAACTTGGTGGTCAGTGTGGCATGTTAGGGAGAAGGGATTCCACTGTAATGTGGCGGTCAGTGTGGCTTGTTAGGGAGCAGGGCTTGCGGTCTCGCGTTGCTGTCAGTTTTGCATGTTAGGCATCAGAGCTTACGAGTTTGCGTGGTTGTCAGTGTGACATGTTAGGAAGCGGGGCTGACTGTCTAATTTGGTGGTCAGTGTGGCATGTTAGGGAGAAGGGATTCCACTGTAATGTGGTGGTCAGTGTGGCATGTAAGGGAGCAAGGATTCCGCTGTAATGTGGTGGTCAGCGTGTCATGTTAGGGAGCAGGCATTCCGTTCTAATGTGGTGGTTAGTGTGGCATGTTAGGGAGCAGGGATTCCACTCTAATGTGGTGGCCACTGTGGCATGTTGGAGAGCAGGGCTTAAGATTTGATGGGGTGGTCAGTGTGGCTTGTTAGGGAGCAGGTTTTTTGTTGTACTGAAGTGGTCACTGGCATGTTGGAGCAGAGCTTACGGTATGTTGTGGTGGCTTGTGTGCATTGTTAGGGAGCAGGTTTTGCGTTGTTCTGAAGTAGTCACTGTGGCATGTCAGGGAGCAGAACTTACGGTATGATGTGGTGGTCTGTGTTTCTTGTTAGGGAGCAGGTTTTGTGTTGTACTGTGGTGGTCAGTGTGGCATGTAATGCAGTAGGGCTTATGGTATGATGTGGTGGTCTGTGTGTGTTGTTAGAGAGCAGGTTTTGCGTCGTACTGCGATGGTCAGTGTGGCGTGTAATGCAGCAGGGCTTACGATATGATGTGGTGCTCTGTGAGTCTGGTTAGGGAGCAGGTTTTACGTTGTACTGCGGTGGTCAATGTGGCATGTAATGCAGCAGGGCTTACGGTATGATATGATCTGTGTGTCTTGTTAGGGGGCAGGTTTTGCGTTGTTCTGCGGTCAATGTGGCATGTAATGCAGCAGGGCTCACGATATGATGTGGTGGTCTGTTTGTCTAGTTAGGAAGCAGGTTTTGCGTTGTAGTGCGGTGGTCAGTGTGGCATGTAATGCAGCAAGGCTTATTTTTAGTTGGAGCCATGAAGTATGCTGAAGCTATGCAAATTATCAACTACTGCATGCAGTATAGACTGCACCTTTACATTTGGCATTGCAGTTATCTTACAATTATAGCTATGGTTTGGTTTTATTTCATAGTTTTTGCCCCTAAAGGTAAGTTTTTTTTTCGATCGCAAGCAGGCGTGTTTACAAAGTCAAGTTAACATACCTGCTTGCCAATGAACGGTTTGCCGTTCGGTACGAGAAGGACATTGACTCCAGTGCACTAGAAAGCCTTGACACTCTAATCTAATCTTGCCATTGAACGGAACTTTTATAATGGGTGTCTTTTTTTGGTACTTCAACCTACGTCCTGCAAGCTCCCTAGTAAAATTTGTCTTATACTAGTTTAACTAGTCTGGTTTTACCCATGTTAGGGGACTTGCAGCTCCCTCAAGCAATTATAAATGCCCGAACACCGGTTTTCTACCATGATTGTAGATATAATGCATTATAATGTATTCAGATATTTGCAGTGAGACGGGTATGTGAGACAACTCTATATATGTGAAAAAATTGGGCGTGATGTAGAGTGAGAAGCATTTCCCAACTATTTTGAATCAATTGTTCCTAGTCACTCCGTTCGTATCTAGAGTGATGAAGGTTTGCTTGGTCGACGTTTTCCTTACCCTTCATAATCTTCCACACTTTGATAATGTGACCTCTAACATGACATTTCTCTTACAAATAAGATTGAGTTCACATAGCCTGTCTTCGTACAATTTATTCTTGAGCAAAGAGATGAGTTTGGTAGCTCTACGTTAAACCTTCTCTAATTTAATAACGTCTTTTCTAAGGTATGGAATTGAGTTGAATACTAGAGATGCGGTCTAACAAATGCGTTGTAAAACTTGATCATACTGTGTGAATTTTTGTATGAGATTGTGCGGGATATCATACCTAGCATTTTGTTGCCTTTCTTGGCATCATTGTTACATTGCTTGCTACTTTTTAAGTCGTTACTAAGGACTACTTCTAAATCTTTTTCTTCAGTGACAGGAACGAGTTTCTTTCCGGACATAGAATATTTGTGCTTGAAGTTGAAAGGATCTATGTTCGTAACTTTACATACATAGAATTTCATTTGCCATTTTTCTGACCAGCTAACAATTTTGTACAAGTCTAGTTGAATCTGCTGGCACGCTAGTACGGTTTGCACTTTTCCTCCTATGTTAGTATCGTCTGCATACTTGCTTATGTTTGAGAGTACGTTGCTATTGAGATCGTTACTGAATATAGTGAAGAGAACTGGCCCTAACGCGGATCCTTGAGGCACGCCGCTTGTAACATAACCCGAGGATAGGAAGCGCTGTCAAGTTCAACTCGCTGCCGTCTGTACGTGAGCCAGCATTTTATCCAGTTGTTAAGCTCGCCTCGAATACAGATGTTGTGCAATTTACGAACTAGGCGCTTGTGGGGGACTTTATCGAAGGCTTTTTAAAGTCAAGGTAAATGATATCCATTGGTAATTTTGTGTTGTGGATTTCGATTATATTCTAGAAAAAAGTATCAGGTTCGTAAGACAGGAACGGTTGTGTCTAAAACCATGCTGAGAGTCGCCAATCAATTTGTTTGATTCTAAGAATTCTGTATTTTTATCCATTATCAAACTTCCATCAATTTGCCAATGACTCGGGCAAGACTAATTGGACGGTAATTTCCGGGACACTTTCTGTCCCCTTTTTTAAAAATTGGCGTAACATTGACCTCTTTCCATTTAGAGGGGCAGGTGCCATTTGTGACAGATTGGGTGAAAATGTTTGATAAATGCTCGGCAATTTCGTTTCTAGTCTCTTTCAGAATTCTGGGATGAACTTTTTCTGGACCTGGAGATTTTGTGTCTTTCAATTTATCTAAATATTTAATAATTTTCGGTGGGGGTAAAGTTCACTGTGCTGAGGGGTTCAATTCGGCTTTCCGCTATGATATCCTCAGGATTAGGAACATCCTGATTCTCTTACGTAAATACAAAACAAAAGTATTCATTAAGTAGGGCACTTATTATGGTGTCGTCCGTTTCTAGCTCACCAACATCGTTCTTGAGAAGACCAATTACAGATCTTGATTTATTTTTGCACGAAACATAACTAAAAAATTGTTGCGGATTAGTTTTGCATTGGCGGCAATTTCATTTTCATAATCTTTTTTCTTACGTTTTTGGGCCCTCTTTAGATCTCTTCTGCTCATGTTGTATTCATTTTTTGCTACGTCATGTGGATGTTTCTGTTCTATTGAGTGCTTTGCTTCCTTTAGTGACTGAAGGCGCTGCAGTTCTCCTTTCCAGTACTTAGGCTGATTGACTGCTGTTCGCCTGTTTTTGCGCGGGATATGCTCATATTCAATAATCTTAAGTGCAGTCAAGAAATTGTTAAGCGATTGGTTGACATCTTGTCCGAGGGTTATATTTGCTGACGCTATTGACTTAATTAGGCTATAAAAGTTAGCTCATCTGAAGTTAGGGACTTTTTCACATTTTGTTGACGTTTTCACCTCAAGCTCTATCAAAAAGCGGTTACAGTTGTGGTCGCTAGTTCCGAGTGGTTCTCCCACTTTGACGTTCGTGACACAAGTCGCTTGCACTAAATAGGAGATCAAGAATATTGCTACCTCTTGTATGTGTCTTCACCATTTGGGTCATGAACTTAATCGTCTGCAAAATCAATCGGACGTTGGCCGGTGGTAGTGCATTTGTTTGTTTCCCAATCAATGTCAGGAATATTGAAGTCTCTGAGCACAATACTGTGCTGTGTTGTGACAACATCGACGAGGGTGTTGTAAAGATCGATATCATCTGCACCCTTGCCTTTTGGGGGACGATAGACGAGAGTGATTTGGCATATTATATGATTACCGATTACTTTGATTGCTACTATGTCGTGTCTGCTGTTATGAAATAGTGACTTCTAGTGTTTGTGGGGTGCTTTTCACAAGAAACAGCACTCCTCCGCCCTCTCGGCCTTGTCTATCTTTGTGAAATAGTGATTAACTGGGGAGAGTAAATTCGCCTAAAAAATGCCTGGTGCTCAATTGTATCTACGATACCGTGATTGTTATTATGTCGATACATTCATTCATTGGCCGCCATGGCCGAGTGGTTAGCGTATCTATCCGACTGCAGTGCCAGCCTCTGGTGCTGCATGTCGCGAGTTCGAGCCTCGGCAGGGACACGGCGGTCTTGTTGCGGGGAGATTGGGCGCCTCCCCCCTCTGTGTCTGCCTAACTTAGCCACCCCCCTAACTAGGGGGAAACGGCTGCATGTCTATACATACAACCTTGCCAAAGGAAAGGATGTGTTCTGGGCATTCTTGGATCTGGAGAAGGCATACGACAGAATTGACAGGGAAGCGCTGTGGAGGGTGTTGCGTTTGTATGGAGTGGGCGGACATCTGTTGAAAGCAGTGCAGAGTTTCTATGCTGACAGCCGTGCATGTGTCAGAGTGGGGAGCGAAGTGAGTGATTGGTTCCGAGTGAAAGTGGGACTGAGACAAGGCTGCGTGATGTCTCCCTGGCTGTTCAACCTCTATATGGATGGAGTGGTCAGGGAGGTGAACGCGAGTGTGCTGGGCCATGGCTTGGAACTCTTGGAAGCGAATGGGCGGAGTTGGCAGTTGAG
>SDVV010001847.1:0-24450 GCA_016164225.1 Gammarus roeselii
CTATAAACAGCGGTTTACAGTCATCGTCTACCTTAATTTTACCTTTATGCTTAACACAACTTGTGTAATTGAGACACAATAACTCTCAACATTTCGTGAATAGTTCGTCCATTGTGACCTGTTTAATTGAGGTGGATTGCTCGGCAGGATTAGAGAGAAATGAGACTTTTAACATGGATCTCTTCCAAGCAGCGGTGTTAGATTGTCATTTACCACTCGAAAAGTATACTGTTTCATTCAAAAATTTAATCTTTATACTGACAATTCTTTCAAACATGAATTTGATTGCATTATTGCCATAATAAGTAGCCTTCTGGTGCGTTCTCCTCACTTAGGCCCTAGGCATATTCCGTACCACACCATCTGTCAATATGCCAACCAAACTAACCGTATCCATGTACCATACCTTCTGTCAATATGCTAACCAAACTAACCGTATCCATGTATCATACCTTCTGTCAATATGCTAACCAAACTAACCGTATCCATGTACTATACCTTCTGTCAATATGCTAATCAAACTAACCGTATTCATGTACCATACCTTCTGTCAATATGCTAACCAAACTAACCGGATACATTTCAAGCACCTGTGCACATCCATTCCATTTGCACTGTATCATTAGTGGTAAGCGATTTATTCCAACACTGGTCCTCTTTGTCTGAATCTCGTCCTGGTGACATCTCTGGTGGCTTTGCCTAACGGTCCTCTCGATTGCCCTAACGGTCCCTATTTTCGTAATGCTTTGCTTCTCTTGACATAACAGTATTGAGGCTGTTCGAAGATGCTGGACCAGCTGTTTATATCTTCGATGTCATTTAGCCTATCGAATCTGTTCATGGTTGACACGTTGTTGTTCCTTCGGTGTTGAAGTGTAATGCCGTACAGCTTTACCATGATGTAATCATGGAGACTGCGTTCTCCCGATAGCATGTGATGTTCATGTTCGACGATATAGTAGACTCTGTTGGGCGTATTCGTAAAGGCTCTTGATGTGCATGCCTTGGCAATGTGCCCAATTTTCTTGTATTAAATAAAGTTAGTTTTTAGGCAAAACCCACTTGCATAGGGTGTTTGTGATGCCATGCCGTCTTACCCCTATTGTCTTCTATCGCCTCTTGTGTTGAAATTTGTTCAGGTGTACCCTTCCACCGAAATGTTCATAGATGATGACTTCCACGTCAGCAGATATTTTTTCCACGTCTCCTCGTATTCGGTAATTAATGCGTTATCAGCGTAGTTGATCGTAGCCCTGCGATGGGCTAGTACCGAAGCTACCTGCTGCGGCAAAATGCTCGTGCTCACATTGATTTCCAAAATCGCTGAGTACTCGGAAGTAACTTCCAATCGACTCCCTGTTCCTTTACTTCTTCCTAATGAAAAGCACGGATACCACGAAAGCAAATTTCTCAGTGGCAAATATGGCCTTCACGATCGTGACTAGCTAGGTGTAAGTGGCCGTTTCGATGTTCTTTCACTTTAACAACTGCCAGATCTGTGTCCTTACGCTCCGAGATTAGCATGACCCCAGAAATGAGGACTCTTCTTGATCGTCTTCTGTCGCTGCCTTCGGGGCCTAGTAGTTTTGGAACGCAAATCTAGACAGAAAGTCTCCGATGGCTTCCAAAGAAGAGTGGAACGAAACTTTAAATAAGACTATTTCCTTCAGTATTGAATTCGTCGCCTCGTGGCCAGGGTTTTAATTGGAATAAGGGTAGAGGATTTACACGGAGGAACACTTGTGATATGTTAATTTACAACAGACTATAGAGAGAAGGTTGAGGCCAGTTTAAAGTAAGGACATGACTTGACTGACTAGTCTCATTTAGTCGTGTTATTGTAACGGGCCTCATCGTACACAGTTATATAGTTATCTAGCATCATACAAGTGTACCTAATGCTCTACCCTCCTCTCATGCTTGGGCCTGTGTATCTAACTTGCACTGGTCACTGAGTCCAAGTCGGCAAGGTTCGTTGCCGCTATCTCTAACCACTTTATTGCCCTCTGTTATCGTGTCCAGACCGTTGAACCTTTCTGAGTCTTTCTCATTACCACAGCAAATAAATGTCACTGAAAAATAATTATATGTTTTAATTTTACTGTAAATTTAGCATACCTTATAAATCTGGTTTATTTATCAAATGGACAGGGCAGAGTACTGTACTCCAACCCTCGTAAGGCATGCGGTTAAACACCACCCAAACCAGGGGTTTTCCCTGATTTTATGTCCGCCGCCTGTTGCACCTCTGCCTTGGAATGACGGTCACCACAACCCGCAGCAATAATGTCAGCTTGTCTGACATCCTTAACATTTCACAACATCTGAAGTACTCATCCCACCTCTTCGGTTAATAATTATTCTCCAACAACATCCTGCGGTTTACATCTTCCACCACCTTATCTTTCCTTTTCTCTTTTTTACTTACCCTCTTTACCCAAAGAAGAAGATGGCGAATCTCTTCCTGTAAAGCTGTCTCCCATTGTACTCTGAGAGGAATTGAAATTGTTACCGGAATGGGACAACTTGATTAAGTTCGGCTCATACAATGGAGGCTTCCATAACATCCATTGATACTACAGTGCAGGATGCAATGAAGGCAACAATTCAACATTCTATACAGTATACAATCACAAAAACAGTTCACCCTTATCTTAGCTACCCACTAAATTAGGTGTATACGGCTATATGTCAATACACTCATGCATACATGCCTTCGCCTCCGAGATTGTTTGATCTTTATTGAATAGGTTACAGCACCCCTGTGGTAACTTGGCCTAGTCATCAATAATTGTTTCATAATATGAAAATATGAAACTTAAAAGTACGTATAAGAAGGCACAATAAAGGTTTATCGACCAAAGCGATAGTCGATCCTCTTGCACAAATCTGTAGCAAAGTAACAAAGTCTTGAACACAGAAGATAATTAATGGATAACTGTTACAAACATCACGTTACATCTCCAATCCTTTGATAGTGACAATGTAATCAGCTAAGAATAAAATGAACGAATGCTGCAACGAAAAGTTTTAATTCATTTTATGCATTGTCCTGTATACGTCGTATCATACACACACATAAAAATGCTCAGGTTTATTTAACATTTTGCGCTTATACACATTCTCGTTCATTTATCACAATAAAAAAAATCGAACGCCCTTTGCTCCTCCAATACAAACGATTAGTTATAATGTAAAGTTATGCACCGTATAGTAATCTGCTCCACAATTTAAAACAATTGGATAATCGTTTGCGAGACATTACCCACGTAAGTTGAAGGCCTGTGACGTCATGAACGTTTTTTCTCGACCTTTGGTATAGGAAACCGGTTTATGACGACGTAGACATTCAACTTCAAGAGAAGATATCTGAAACCGTTTCTCAAAGCGTTCTGATTGTTTTACTCAATAACTAAGCTGCATATATTTACAATATAATATTTCAATCAGCATATTTCAGGAGAAGTTGAACAGGTTCAAAATGTTACATGAGCCGGACGATTTTATGTGTGTGATACGTTTTTTGCTGGACATTGTATAAAATGCATTTCAAAATAAGTTTTGCAACGTTTGCTCATTTTGTCTTGAAAACATTAGGAAGAGTGACAGTAGGTACGAGTACCGCGAAACATATCCTGAGCAATTCTGACAATGTAATGGTTAACATGTATCTGATTCATTTGGGTGTCCGACTTAGCCCCTATATAACACGAACATTGTAACTATTATTTACTTCTGGGTCAAGCTCATTACTTGTGGGCTAAGTTAATTACTTTTGGGCTCTTAGCTTATCGTGAGTCAGAAAACGGATGACGGGTGGCTTACGGTGGCTTACGGCTAACGGGTGACTCATTCGGACGGACGGACGGACGAACAGCTTACATAAATATATGTTGATAGGACATATATATAGTTTGTTTACCAGTATATATACATATAGGATACCTCTGGTATTTTTATCGCTTTCCAATACTAGATTGCAATTCATTGCATGTCATGTTGCATGTCTGCAATTTCATTGCTAGTCCTCTGAGTGTTTAGGGATAATAATAATATACATTTATAAGATAATTTTCTTGATATTAAATTCGACAGTTACATAGTAATTTACATGCAGTATTATAGGTTAAAACCCCACACATATTCTTCTTGCAGGAATGTTGATTTCCGGACACGTTCATGATGAATTTTTCGACCTTGGTATCATTTTTACGTCGTTCGCTATTAGAAAACCGCTCGATTATCTTTTTACCGGTATATTTTGACATAGATAATACATCAAGTAGAGGCAGAAAGCTCCACAAACCAAAGATTGGTCCCTTTGGATAGGTTTCTGTAGTACAAGTTGTATTTTTGCATGAGTATTATAATACGGAGCTATATTTCTTAAATATATTATTGGATTAAACCCAAGCCAATCAAAAAGTAGTGTTTGTTATCGTTTTTCAATATTAGGATCAAATGACCCATGTTATTGGGATCGCTTTTGCTGTTTACAATCATGTAACCGTTCATTGGATGCATGGACATTTTGTTTTCAGCAAAACATCCTATATAGGCAAGTTTCATTATTGGATCGCTCGTGGATATATTTTCAATTTGATTATTATCCATTTTTACTGTAGATAGTCGTGGAACAACCTCCGTGACAAATTTATTTGGATTACACCAAGTGTATAACCTACCAGGAACATGAGCTTATTTGTAGTGGGTGGTGTTTCGCAATTCACTGTTATACGTATGTTTGCTCTTTTTTTTCTAGGTTAATGCCATCTTCAGGGTCAGATGGCCGCGTATCTGTAACAAATGTAGTTCTTCCTGCAGGGAAATTTTGTCTTGTGATGAGATGTGAGCTGTTACGCGTCCCTAGAGCCAAAAGTGTATGATGGTATGCTTGGGCGCACTCTCTGGGGAACGATGATCTAATGATGGTAACACAGTTTTCGTTTACATCGATAAAAAAGTTTGTGATCATATGCTCCGTTATGCTCCGTTAAATAGGGCTAATTTATGTGGAACAACCCCGTTAAAGGGGGAATCAATGGAGATGGAGTTTTGACCGGTAGGAAACACGATTGTTTTGACAATGGGTCAATCAAACATGTATTCAATTAGGTAGTTGTTTTTTGTGAGCGCTATATTTAGAGCAAGCAAAGCTGTAGGGTATGGTATAACCTTATTGCACCATAATTTGCATGAATCAACTAAATAGATGTATTCTTCATTATAATGCGTTAGAAGAACGCTACATGGTTTTGCCAGTTTTGCCAATATATAGCTATTGCTACCGGCTTCATCAAAGTTTATTGGTCCCATCATATGTATACCATGACGTACACTTTCTTGAATCCAATCCTCATTTTCGTTTTGATTAGCAAAACTCGCTGCGACGATGGTATCTGGAATGGGTATTTGCAGTGATTTATGCAGCATATTAAACCCTTTATTGTTTAGATCGGAGCTTTTCATGTATGTATAAGCGTTGAGATTATTTAGTAGTCCTGTATAACTGTTTCCTTCACACTGAACCCCATTTAGGAAAAGAGAAAGATTTGGAACATGCGAGGAAAAAATCCGTCAACGAGTGTAACATGTGCAGCGGCGGCCAACGCGCTTCATCTGCATTTATAACACGGATTTTCACTTTTGCAGCCGACGAGCTCAAGTCGAACATTTTATTATCCGACACGGGAATATGAATTTCTATAAAGAATTTGGCATTTCTACCATCATAAAAACTGTTGTTTGTACTTGGATAATTTATTTCCATTTACGACTCGATACTGATTCTATTAAATATTTCTTGTTAGAGGAGGGTAACATATCAATCATTCCTATTTCATAGTTTTCCGTAGGGGTTTCTAGCCCTGTCACCCGCAACTAACGTCAACGGTGCATGGACAGTGGTGTTTATTAGTAATTAAATAATGGACGACACGAGTCCATCTTTCTTCCATGGTACGTCTTTGATTTACATTGTTTTGCTACTTTTATTGTAATCTTGCCTCCAACCATGGCTTTCTGTACAACATTCTTGAGTGTAGCATTCCCATGTTCCTTGGTTGATTTTCGCATGTCTTTCTGCTCCGAGTACTCGTGTGTCATGTTTCGAGCCATATCGGCAGCTTCAGTCAGTACCGTTTTTCGTAGAAAAGGCAATGTGCGTATTACATGACTGGATGTGGTTGAGAGGAATCCGCTACCCCTCTGGTACAATATCGGACAGTGAATCGGTCAATATCATGCAAATTTCCACCGCGTATTTTGTCACGTTTCGCGAATAGACCGTATTGTTTGTACGACGAATATGCATATACTACCCTCAAGATTGCTAGTGACCAAATTACCTTATTTAAATCCAGCGTTTTATTTATATAGCTCTAGCTTCTTTTAAAATGCAACATGCATAGGCTCAATCCATCTTCCTTGAACCGGATGATCCCGCCAACAACATATCGTAGATCGATGAAAATGGAATCAATATGACTACGCAGTAACTTTTTGTATACATGACATGTGCACGCGTAAATTAATAAGATCTATTAATTGGAATGACATCAAGGATATTGCCTTGCTTGTCGCCAATAAAACTGCGTGAAACGACATCTGAGTAAACGTTTGTGTAGCGTACATTATCGTTCATAAAGGACATTTTTCGTTAATAGCACCTTCACCGACATTATATTCGGTATATTTAAATTTGTTTCGTAGAATAAAGTCGTTGAACTTTTGCGCAATGTGTGGCACAATTGTATCCAAACATTTTTCTTCATCTTTAACGATTCGCTTCCTTAACAGACTTTTTTTGATAACGATTTCTAGCTCGGAGATATTTTTGCTAGGTAGAAAACAAAGCAGTTTCTTGACCGATTTTTTCATCTATATCATTTAAATAGTCTACGTGGAATGCAATGTTGTACTGTTCATCGTGCTTTTTTATCTTGAACCAGTCATTATAGTAAATTTATACAAGTCCTTTGCACTTCTCTCTCTGTAGCTGCATTCCTGGATAAATGTTGTTAGTAAAACTTGAAGAAGTGTTGTTTTGGTACAATTAGCTACCGCCCAGTGATGAGATATAGACAAAAAAGTCCTGCGGTTCCTGCATCTTGCACTGGGTCCTACGTCATACAGACAACAAACCGCTTGTAAACATCAATATTTACTCTTACTAGTTGGACAATTGAACATATATGTTCAAAATATTTAATTATTTACAAATGGTTATATACACAACATCTTAGGAATATTCACATATTAGGAACATTTAAAGATTAAAACCTGAAGACGTGGATGTGTTTTCGTCATTCACGCGAGTGCACTCGCCAAAGATGGCCTCACCCGGCTCACGTCTCTTCCAAGTTAAATCCATATTCACATCGACATCATCATTCACGACACATCGCTTCGTCCTTTTAGTGACGGAAGGTTCAACTTCAATGGATTTTTTAGGAATGTCTGGATGCCCATAGGCAAGAGTTGTCCCCACGTCCACAGAGTGTCGCTTATTTTCAAACTTGATGAGGCAATTTTTAAAAGTGCGAACAGTTTGAAGCTGGCATGCTTGTGCTCGAATGTTGTGTATGGGCTCAAAGTGTGTATATATTTTCTGGTAATGGATGTCTCTGTATTGTTCCTGTCTGATTTTTGGCTTGTGTCTGGTAATGGACACACTTAGCAGCTGATTTTGTAACGTCGGACTCAAGTAACATACTGTAACACTTTGGTTGCAAGTAAATGATTTCACTCGTCTAGTTGTTGGCTGTTTCGCTTTTCAGTAGTCCCAGCTGTCCTTTCTTTGCTTCATTATACAAGGGATGATTTTTGGTGTAGTTGGAGAAGTTCATGTATTCAGCCAGAGGAGCTTTACGCATTTCCGTCTCAATGTCGGCCACACCTTTGAACTGGAGCAGCAACGAGTCTGTGTCCGAGTAGATGAGCAAGAAGTTGTCACCGTATTTGAAGTTCGGAGTGTCATAAAAGAAGCTGTCAGGGCCGATGACGTAGCAGTTTTTCAGGAGCGGGTTGGCAGCGTGTTTTCGGAACTCGTTGGCTGTACACACGACCTTTGCCTCTAGACTTCTGCTGAGCGGATTGAACAAAAGCTTGCCGTATATACTATTTAAGAACAGTTTGTATAGGACTTTTCGAAGGGGTTCGTAGACTCTTGACGTTTTTGGATATTTTTCCTAATGAAGGACTTGAAGATAGATTCCTGTTAAATTCGAAAAATTCGATGAACATTGGTGACTTCCAGTCCTTGTCTGAGGAGTACTTGCTACAATTCCAGAGCCACGAGGTTATCAGTTTGAGGTAGATGACTATCAGCCAGCTCGTCCAGAATTTGTTGCTGGATTATAATTATTACATGGACTTCTTGACCTTGTACCCCGAACCCATCCTCACACAACAACACTTGGAAAAATATTGCGGAAGCAAAACGTATGAGTGCTGCGAGGACACTTGTGGAGAAAAATGTATAAGAAGAGTTCACCACTATAACTATTAAATTGAGGGCGCATTTGGACCCAATAAAGAAGTGATATCTGGCAACTATATTGGGGCTCTGTGATTTAATTATAACTTCAGAATCCCGGAGAAACTCAGGTTTATGCGTGGTATTGCTCATAATGCATCAGCCTATGATATGCGCTTCATATTGAGAGGATTATACGTCACTAACTTCTCGAATATCCGTGTGTTGCCGAAACAGTCAGACAAGATGTTCAGCATCTCTGATGTCCGTACCTGCCACGAGCAGGTACGGTGTCAAGTTCATCGACTCCTACTCTCTTCTCAACTGAAGTTTAGATAGTCTTGCCAAGAAAAAATCTTAAAGATAGTGGCCATGACATGCCGCTCCTTAAATCCCGTCTCAGAAGTCTCGGCTACAGTGACAAGGTTCTAGAATTCGATACACGAAAAGGACATTTATGCTATGAAGCCATCACATCGGATTCTGTGCTGAACCAAACAGACATTCCATCGCAACAAGACGTGTACAGTCAACTTTGAGGCAGAGGAATATCGGACTCTGATTATGTTAAAGTGATTGAAATGTGGCAGGCAGTCAACTGCAAGATCCTTCGCGGCTACATGATCATCTACCTCTTCATCGACATGTTGCTACTGGCTGATGTCTTTCAAAAGATTAGGGAGATCATGACACGCGACTACAACCTGGATCCTGTCCATTTTGTGAGCGCCCCTGTCTCTGCAATGCAAGCTGCTCTCTACGAAGTCACGATTAAACTGGAGCTGGTCAAAGAAATCGATCTACTCTACTTGATTGTCACAAATACCCGAGGCCGATTTGTGACGTTGACGAAAGGTCTTACCAAGATAAGCGATCCCCGATGCAAAGACATTGACCCAAAACTACCTGTGTCTTCAGCAGCAATGTGAGATTTTAACAGTCTTTATGGCGGATGCCTGAGTGAGCCCCTTATTATTGGTGAAATCCACGAACTCACAACCGGAAGAAATTCAAGCATTCGATTTGATAAACGCGGACTGTTCTGGCGAGTACACGTACATTGTCTGTATCGATGCCCAAGTCAGCGACGTAGTTGCACGGAAAGCAGACGAGCTGACACTACTACTAAATCACAAAGAAGTCAGCTTGGACGATGTTTCGCTCTACCCAAAAAATCTCCTGGCTGACTCGGAACATCTCATAAGCAGAAAACGAGCAGATGGTAAGCTGGTTGCTAGACATCTACCCTAAGCTGACTACTTCGTGACTCTGGAATTCTTGCAAGTACTCCTCAGGCCATGACTGGAAGTCACCAAGATTCATCGAATTTTTCGAATCAAACAGGAACCTGTCTTCAAATCCTTCTTCATGAAAAGTATCCAAAAACGTCAAGAGTCTACGAATTCCTTCGAAAATTCTCTGTATAAACTGATCTCAAATAGTATATACGGCAAACTTTTGTTCAATCTGCTCAACAGGAGTCTAGAGGCAAAGGTCGTGTGTACAGCCAACAAGTTCCGGAAACACTCTGCCAACCCACTCCTGAAAAATTGCTTCATCATCGGTGCCGAAACAGTCATCATGATGCTCAAGCAGAAAAAGGTCCGAATGGTTCCCCCACTCCAAGCTGTGTTCCACATGCTTGAGAAAGCTCAAGCAAAAGACTTCAGCTTCTTGTTTGACACTCTGAAACCTAAATACGGTGACAACGACTCGCTCATCTACTCGGTCACAGACTCGTTGCTGCTCCAGTTCAAAGATGTAAGCGACATTGAGACGGAAACGTGTAAAGATCCTCTGGCTGAATACATGGACTTCTCCAACTACCCCAAAAATCATCCCTTGTATGATGAAGCAAAGCAGGGATTTCTGGGATTACTGAAAAGCGAAACAATCAATGACTACCCGAGTAAAATCATTTGCTTGCAACCAAAGTGTTAGAGTATATAACTCGAGTGCGACGCTACAAAATCAGCTGCTAAGGGTGTCAATTACCAGACACAACCCAAAAATCAGACAGGAACAATACAGAGACATCCATTACCAGAAAATATATACACACTTTGAGCCCATACACAACATTCGCGCACAAGCATACCAGCTTCAAACGGTAAGCACTATTAAAAATCACCTCAGTAAATTTTAAAATAAGCGCTACTATATTGACGCGTGCACAACTCTTTCCTATGACCATCCAGACATTCCCAAGAAATCCATTGAAGCTGAACCTTCCGTCACTAAACCGAGAAAACGATGTGTCGTGGATGATGATGTCGATGTAAACATGGATTTAACTTGGAAGAGACGTAAGCCAGGCGAGGCCGTCTTTGACGAGTACACTCGCGTGAATGGCGAAAGCACATCCACGTCCTCAGGTTTTATTATGTAAATGTTCCTTATATGTGAATATTCCTAAGATGTTGTATATAAGAACATATGTAAGAAAAAAAATAACTTGAACATATAAATTTCATTGTGTAACTGGTTAGAGTATATATTGATGTCTACAAGCGGTTTGTTGTTTGTATGACGTAGGACCCAGTGCAGGATGCAGGAACCGCAGGAATTTTTTGCCTATGTCCCATCGCTGGGCAGTAGTCAATTGTACCAAAACAACACATCTTCAAGTTTGACTAACAACATTTATCCAAGAATACAGCTACAGAGAGAGGAGGTGTGAATGACTTGCAGAAACTTTCTATAGTGACTAGTTTGAGATAAAAAAAAAGCACGATGAACAGTACAACATCGTATTCTACGTGGACTATTTTAATGATAAAGATGGAAGAGTGGGGTATGAAACTGTTTTGTTTTGTTCCTAGCGAAAAAAAATCAGGCAATACATTGGTAGAACCAATTTCCGAGCTAGAAATCAATATCAGAAAAAGTATATTAAGGAAACGAATCGTTAGAGATGAAAGAAAATTGTTTGAATATAATTGTGCCTCACAACGCATAAAATTCAACGCCTTATTCTACAAACATGTCGCAATTCAAATATACTGAAGGTACGGTGAATTGGTACTTTGTTGGAGATAGATCGGCTGATTTAATGAGTGGAGCGATGAATAAATATAATGTCGGTGAAGGTGTCGTAAGCGAAAAAATGTCCTTTATAAACGATAATGTGCGCTACATAAACGTTTACTCAAACATCGTTTCACGCAGTTTTATGGGCGACAAGCTAGTCAATATTCTTGATGTTAGGCCAATTATTAAATCTTATTCATTCACGCATGCACATGTCATATATTAAAAATTACGACGTAGTCATTTTGTGACATTTCCAGCGATATATGAAATGGTGTTGGCGGCATCATCCCGTTCAAGAATGGTGGATCGATCCTATGCGTATTGCATTTTTAAAGAAGCTAGAGTCATATAAATAAAACGCTGGATATAAATGAGGTAATTTGGTGTTTAGCAATCATGAGGATGGTATATGCATATCCGTCGAACCTTAATACGAAGCTTTATTTGCGAAACGGGACAAAATACGCGGTGGAACTTTACATGATTTTGACCGGGATAACTGTCCGATATCGTATCAGAAGGGTAGCGGATTCTTCTCAACCAAAGCCAATCTTGTTGGACGCGCATTGCCTTTTCTACGAACAAACTGTACTGCCAGTAGCTGCCAATATGGCTCAAAACATAGCACTTGATTTCTCGGAGCAGAAAGATAAGCGAAAATCAACCGAGAACATGGGATTGCTACACTCATGAATGTTCTAAAAAAAGCTATGGCTGGAGGCACGATTACAGGAAAAATAGCAAACAAACGTAAATCTATGGTGAACCGTGAAAGAAATATGGACTCCTATCGTTCGTCCATCATTTTATTACTAGTAAATACCACCGTCCATACACCATTATTGTTGGTTTCGGGTGAGGTTCTATACCGACAACAAGCTTAGTGGATCATCTCTCAACATGACTGGGCTAGAAGCCCCTACGGAAACTATGAAATGGGAGTGATTAATATGTTTCCCTCCGTCAACAAGAAATATTTAATTGATTCAAGTATCGAGTCAAAATTTGAAAAAAAAATTATCTAAGTACGAACAACAGCCTGTATGATGGTAGAATAGCCGATTCCTTTATAGAGTTTCATAATCTCGGGTCGAATAATGATATGGTCGACTTGACCCCGTTAACTGCAGAAGTCAAAATCAGTGTTAGAAATGTAGATGGAAGCGCGTTGGCCGCCGCTCCACATGTCACACTTGTTGACGGATTTTTTCATCGCATATTCCAAATGGTGATCAGTATGAAAGAAACAGTTATACTGAATAATCTCGACACTTATACATCTATGAAAAGATCCGATCTAAACAATATAGGATTGAATATGATATATAAATCACTTCAAACACTCATTTCAGGTACCAAAGTCGCAGCGAATTTCGCTAATCAAAACGAAAATGAGGTTTGAATCTAAGGAAGTGTAGGTCATGGGATACATATAATGGGACCACTAAAATTTGATATAGCCAAGAGCAATCGTTATCTATTTGATATTGTCAGCGTAACTATACGATTGGAGCTGGCAAACCCAAGTAGCGTTCTTCTAACGCATGACAATGAAGAATACATCTATTTAGTTGATTTGATCAACCCATTGTCAAAACAGTCGTGTTTCCTAGCGGCCAAAACTCCATCTTCATTGATTCTCCCTTTTAACGGGGTTGTTCCACATAAATTATCCCTATTTCTCATTGATCAAACGGCACATAACGGAGCATATGATCGCAATCATAACTATTTCCTACATAACGATATCACAAACGTTATTCCCGATGTAAACGGAAACTGCGTTACCAACATCAGATCATCGTTTCCCAGAGAGTGCGCATAAGCTTGTCATCAAACCCTTTCGGCTCTAGGGACGCGTAACAGCTTTCATCTCATCACAAGATAAAATTTCCCTGCAGGAAGAACTATATTTGCTATAGATACATGGCCAACCGACTCAGAAGATGTCATTAACCTCGAACGAGCAAACATACGTATAACAGTGGGGGGCGAAACTCCACCCACTGTGCATAATATCTTGTTCCTGGTAGGTTATACACCCCAGTGTCATCTAAATAAATTCGGCCAGGAGGGTGTTTCGCCGCAATCAGCAGTAAAAATAGATAATAATCAAATTGAAAATATATCCCTTGGCGATCCAATTATGAAACGTGCTTATATTGAGTGATTTGCTGTAAACAAAATGAGCAAGCATATAATGAACGGCTACATAATTGTAAACAGCGAAAGCGACCCTAATAAAATGGGTCGTTCGATCCTAATATTCAAAAATTATAACAAACACTAGTTTTTTTATTAGTTTGAATTTAATCCAATAATATATGGAGGAAATATATTTTCGCATTATAATATTCATGCATAAATACAACTTGTACTACAGAAACTCATCCAAAGTGATCAATCTTTTGTTTGTGGAGCTCATTGCCTCTTTTTTTCGCAATATCTATGTCAAAATATACCTGTCAAAAAGATAATCGAGCTGTTCTGGAACAGCAAACGACGTAGAAATGATACCAAGGTTAGAAAATTCATCATGAACGTGTCCGGAAATCAACATTCGTGCAAGAAGAATATGTGTGGGGTTATAAACTTTAATACTGCATGTAAATTATCATGTAAGAGTTAGATTTATTTTCAACAAAATCATCTTATAAATGAATGTTACTATTATCCCGAATACTCAGAGAACTAAAAAAGAAATTGCAGAAATGCAACAAGACATGCAATTAATTGCAATTCGAAAACATTTCCAAAAATGTCTTTAACATCAACAAATCCCATTGAAGCCTCGAAAAAGTAATTGAAAACTTTTCGGTGGACCAAACTCGATCACTGACAAAGAGTCTAGGATGGCAGCCTCTTCCTTCTGGTTCAGATGCAAAGTGGTTTAAACGAGTAGTCTGGAATGATGACCGCTTTATAACGAAAAAAAGCCGACAAATTGTTCTGAGCTCCATTCAACTTCACGACGTGGGGTGGTGGGAGGGGGGGGGGGGGGGGGGGGGGGGGGGGGGGGTTGGGGGGAACATCGCGGACGTTGCTGTCAGCCAGTGGTGTGGTTTGGGATGGTGACCGGTCAGGAATAATTATTTTAGGTGCATCAAGTTATGGGCACTGATATATTTGTTTGGGGCTTATGCGATAGCAATACATCGATACTTAAAAATGGATAAAGTGATACCGATACACCGAGATATTTTGGACGTAGTAGGTGACTGCGATTACGATGCTTCTATTCAAACATTTGGATTGTTGACCTTATATATGCGGTGCTTTAGTATATATTGATTATTGAAGCTGGTTTATACTTGGATGTGCTGATCCAGTAGGACATATTCAGTTTTAGAACTTTTTGTAAGCAGCGTGCCTATATAGTAAATTTAGTGTGAATGCAAGCCTATGTAGAAACAATACTAGCTACTGTTGAATGAGGATGCTTACTCGTGTAATTAAACAGACATCCAAATGTTTTTTCTCTAAGCCAGTGACTGGTCAGTGACGCAATAATATACAATAAAACGTGCTTATAAAATAATTTGCAATATACTCAAATTTCTAAATATCTCAATTACGTTTCTCAATATTTTTTTTTGGTCATGTATTATTCGTCGCCCATCTGCTTGCATGATTTGGCCATTGGTGTTGTAATTGGTGGGGTGGAAAATGTTTGCCACTAAACTTACTGTAACGTGATTCTTCTCATTATCGAAATTGAATTTATCAGCTCTGCAAAAAAATAAAAAAAAATCATTGCTAACACTAATATCAAAACATCTTTGTCACAAGTAATCAAATTTGATTTTGACCAGTTTGAATCTCCCGGTTTTCAAAAATCCGTCTACTCTCCCTCACCACCACTGTAAACACAGCGGCACGTAACATTCGGCTGGCGCACAGGCAACAGATTGCGGGATGCCAGTTGTTACGCACAACTCAAAGGCGCTGTGCAGATGAATTTCCGGCAGTGCAACCTCATCGCGGTCTCCTTGTTTTTGGATAAGTCTATATGATCCACTGGTGTAGTATGTTAGGATTTGTTTCTTTAAAAACCCTCTGTTGTCCATTCTAACTAGGTTTGTACGTAGTGAACACTATTATCTGTGTCATTAAAGATAGCAACTGTGAGCACAAGCAGTGGCGCCAATTCAGATTTAGCTTAGACGGGATGAAAGGGGGTGAATAAATTTATTTTTAAATCGACCAACAAAGTTCACAGCGTGGAATCAACACAAACTGACGTAAGCTGTTGGTTCGGTAAGCAACTTTAGTTTTGAACAACATAGTGTTTCTTGCAAATTTGAGTCCATTTCTGACATCGGCTACCAGGTTCAAGTGTTGAGTTAAAATTGTGTTTCAAACGCTATAACATTTGACGAATGTGGATGTAGGTCCGTTGAAAATAACGCCCCTTTAACGCGAATTACGCTTCCGTGGTAAATTCAAGTATACCTTAAGTTTAAACATTCCTTTCCACTCACACTTTTCAAATTTTATCAGTTTGGTAACGAAATGTCAAGTCAGTAAGGGTTATAAATTATGTTTTTATTCTAGCCTCTATTCTTCAGCTGAATCCTCAGTGAAAATAAACGCGAAGTGAATTAGTTCCTTGTGGTAACAAGATAACCAATGAAAGGTTGAACTGTGGATACGATGTCATGGATTATACAATAGTAAGAACAGAGCGTCTGCTAACCCTGCCCACATGGTCTCAGCAGCCATGGCATGTTAGCTACCCTCGCGCAAAACGTGAGAAGGATTTAGAGATCTGCACTGAGCTGTGTACATGACACCAGTTGAGTCTAATCGTCATTCCATGGCCTCGAACTCAACCGGCCTCGACCTTCCCCGTACATCTTCATGTAAATAAATATAACAGGTGTTCCCGCGTTAAATTCCTCCGCTTTTATTCAAATTATCATCCAAAACTATGTTCTCGGAATATAGTGTAATTTTTCTCTCAGATTATACTTCATCAAATAAATATATTTCATCTACGCAAATGTATGTTATAGTAATCGTTTAGAGGTTCAGCCCGATAAATGCAGACTGCTGTGAAAATCCACCAACTAGGCAGCAATTTGGATTTGGTATGAGCTGTTTGGAAGCAAACACGTGGCTTCTTGAGTCACTGGAATAGATTGGTTTATAAAATTTTGGTATCTGGAAATTAGCAACTTGTTCGTCGAAAATCCATATAATTTATGCATAAATCTGAGCTTCAATCTTTTCCTAAGTGGATAATCGTTTCCCAAATTGTTAACTTCTCTGAGTCGAGGACAATTGAACGCTGCACGTTTGGATGATTTGTTACTTTTCAAAGGAATTGTTCACATTTACCGATGCTGGATGCCGCTACATTTGTAACTATTAAACATTCGCAAATAATTTGTCAAAATATAGGTAACGAATTGAAATAAAAGTCTGTCATTCAGCCATGCAACTGACAATTATATCGACCTGATTAAAAAGTGACAATAAAAGTAAAGAGTGTATAGCTTAAAACAGAATGTAATCAATTAATAAATGCCCGATCGTGGTAAACTTTGTATGTTATCGTATGTATGGTAGTAAACATTTTGGTATTCTCCGCTATGCTTGATGAAATATAAAAATATGGGCCATATTTCATGCCTGGTAAATAATCAACATATCATGCCTCTAGTAATGTTCACGAGGGAAGGAAATTTACCATGATCTTTCTCGAATACGAATCCAAGATCGTTGGAACGAAAATTTGCGTAGAGACTTTACATCAGAGGGAGAGAGAAAGACATGTATCAGCCAAATCTTTTCTGTCTTCTCGTCGAAAATTTCATGTAAATTGAATTTCAAATAGCGCAAGACTTGCAAAACAGCGGCCCCATAAGCAAATCAATTCGTTAGTAAAGAGATTTGAGAAGTTCATTCCTTTTCTATTCGACAAGTGGTTAAAATATTTGACTTTAGCAAGTTTTCGTATGTAACTAAAAATAGAGCCGTATTAATTTCACAAATACCAGGAGCTTAGTGGAACTTATACAAAAACGTCTCTGCGCATAGAATTATCTAAATTAAAGGTTCCGAAGCGTCGTTAACCCTCATCAATACGAAGCTTGTGTGACGAAGCTGCACAACTCCAAGCCTAAAGTGATGCCAGGCAAGCTGTCGTGAGCTTCTACCGTAGATCAAGGTCTTCTGCCAGCAATGTTGGAGCTCATTGTCAGCCGAGTCGAATTAGCGAGCTTTTTTTTCTCAAAGTAGAACAAAACAGTCCACCACCAAATAGTATTTAACTGATGGAAAAAGTCATGATATTTTTTGCTGTTACCAACTTATGTTCCACTCCAACTGCGCTCTTCCGTCGCGCTACAGCGACTTATAAAAACATACGAGACGTTCGTCTACGACACGGGCCCACCTAGCGGTTATCGAGGAAACTATCGAAGAGTCAGCTGGGCAGTAACCACATTAGGAACCCGTTTTGTCGCAGCTGACATGTAGGGAGGTTAACTAATATTTGCATGAACTATACCTATTGGATATTAATAGTATTTACAACGAGTAATGAAATTCTGAGAATAATGGAAGTCATCGACATGGTGGTAATTATGCTACAAACTTCATCGCTACTTGTCGTGAATCAAGATTTATATGTGGTGCAAGGCCTAAAAATACTGAACAACATATATTTGTTAATTATTTGAATAATTAAGCAAGAACACATAAACGAGGGCCGCTATAAGCCAAATTTGGATGATTAATTCAGTGTAGCTTCTATGATTAGATGTTATGATAACTGAATAAGTTTACAATTGCACGAACACGGAGGCTTATAATTGTAAGTGATTAAAATAGACATAAAAAGACGGTGCGTTGTAAATGAGTTGTGTTCTCTGCGGTTCTCAACTCCACACTGTCAGTCTATCAAGAGGAGCCCTGATTCCCTAACTGACTGCCACGACTCACAATCTTACATGAAGGAAGGCACCTTGCGCTGATGCATGAGAAGGAATCCACCAATCAAGGAGCAGCCCCACCGTTCGTCAACTTCTGAAGGGCGTTTCCCCCCTGTACCATATCTCGTATTGGCCCACAAGAAAATCACAGACTCATCCTCATTTTTTGTAATACGCAACGGGCTATGAAGATAACAGAGAACAAACTGTTGATCTTTTTTACAACAGACAGGGACAAATGACCCCTCATTTGACGGCGGGTCTTCTACGCGTAGCCGAATCCGAAGGCACATATCTGTTTGTTGAAGAAAGCCATTTTCGGGGTGGTTAGTCCTATTCAGCCGTTTGTAGAGTGAGGAACTCACACTTTGTCTGCATATTATAAGCATAAAAACGGAGTGTTAAAACAATTCGCTCATCTACTGCAAGGTGAAGAACATAGTCTGTAGTATTGAAGGAATATAAACCAGCCTGTGTTTGGTGTCTTGAATTGAAATGAGACGGCATACTATGCATCCGGCTACACTCTGACGATAAAGTTAAAAGTGTTCCCGCATGCGTGCATTTGAAGGAGGCGTACCGAAAGTCACTGACGCACCAGAAGCATCTGACCCACGAGAGTCAGCAGGTTACACGAGACTAATGCAGCTGGTGCGAGAGATGCATTTTGTGTACAACAACAGCCGGTGCAAAAGAGGCAGCTGAAGTAATAGAGGTGGGCAGGTAGCTGGCTTACCAGAGGTAGTTAGTGATCAGATGAGTTGTTCATGAGACAGTTGGAGCACTAAAGAAAGCATGATCAAAAATTAAAACTGTGCACATAAGAGCGCTAGTGCACCACAGCTAATTGGCGCACCAAATGAGGTGATTTTATCAGAGGTTGCTGATGCACAAGAGACATCAACCGACTCCTGCTCTTTTGATGTTTCTCGAATACCAGCAACTTCAGGTTGTCTGAGGCAGAGCGTGTCGTATTAAACAATATTTGCATCGTCTCATTATGTAGTGCGCTCGTATATCAATGCTACTCCAATAGTTTTTTTAGCATTATATGGCTTGTAAGTATTAATACAAGAAATGATATATGACGTTTATTCACATGATACCTTCTGTAATGTAACGTTCGGACTTCCATGCAGCACTAATATTATTACGGCAAACCGAACGCAAACTAAAACACCAGCTGTATGACAACCCGAATCGCCTTACGCACCGAAATCGGGTCAGTGTATTGTGTGGTGCTTGCGGATAACATTGCGCCGTCGTTTGCTTGCTAGGGTGGAGCATGTGAAGAGTAAGCAGCGGTGTCGTGAGACAAATACAAAATAAGTTCGCACCGATATTTGCCCGAAACAGGACTTACTACGTCGGAAAATCGCACCGAGAATTCGGTGCTTTCCAGTCCGGCCCCCACCGGTATATGTACATATATATATTTGTATGTATATATATATATATATGTTTAATATATATATATGTACATATACATATGTATATAAATATATATATGTATATAAAACAGAAACGAGCAACAAGACCCATCACACCAAATATTTCCCAACAGGACTCCGAACGCAAGACCCTAGCATTCAAATCCTATTCCCTATAAACTCAGTCAACCTTTCCTTGAAAGCAGAAATGGTAGCAAACTTGACAACAGTAGCAGGCAGCTCATTCTATATCCTTGTGAGCGTGGCTCCCTTGTGTGTTCCTGCCCTTGACAGGAGATGAGGTGGGGCGCGCTGGGGATCTGGACCGTCTGGGGATGTTCAGGTATTCATCTAATAGCCAACTTATGGCCCATTGTCTGCAGGTTCATCTTCAGTATCCATGGCATTTAACCCCACTTCTGAATCAGCCTAGCTGATCAGAAACCCTCTCCAGTTGGTGTAAAGGGTGAGAGAGCGCCAAGGTGAATCCTCCACTATCCAAGGTCCTGGGGTGGGTGCTGCCCATGTCTGTGATATGACCTGGAAGTGGGAGACCTGTAGTCTGGCACTGCTCTGCGTTTGCCAGGCCCAGAATTTAACCCAGAGGACACTTGACACCCAGAAGATGGGTGGTCATTTTTAGGCAGTGAAGCCTGTAGGGGTGCTGCAGCACAGCCCGATAGTTACCCAGGGGTGTAAAAGCCTGTAATGGAGGCCAGCCAGAGAGTGGCATGCCTGAGGTGCCCAGTTTTATTCTATAACCTGGGCAAGCCTGGTCCCAGTGGTCGTAACCCGGGTCAGTGTGCGCGAAGTTGGTGTTGGTTTGGCAGGCTCCATGACCTTGCCACTTGAACAGCTTGGGTGGGCATTCCTCCATAGCATACATTTTAATGCATTGAACAATATAAAACCTCCTTGCCACATCCACAGAGCAGTGGGGCATCAAGAGTTTGTGCTGATGTCCCCGGGTCCTACCATCAAGCAACCTTTGGAACAGATAAGATGAAACAAAACCCTCCGTGTCACAACACAGAATTCTCCAATACTTTATAAGGTCACTCCTCAGTAACCTGCCCTTGATCGAGAACAAATTAAGAGCCATCAGCCTGTCATAGTAGGACATCTCAGACAGACCATGCACCTGTTTGGTCCACCTCCTCTGAACAGACTCAAGCATTTTCACATCCTGGACATAACAATGATTCCACACACAGGAGCATTTATCAAGAATGGCCCTGACATGTGCCACAAAGAGAGTGGCCATAGAATTTGGGCTTCTATTAACTTGACCTCAGCAAATCACTACTAAGACCAACAGCTTGTCTCACAACTTCTCTGACACGGCCATGAAACTTGAGACCAACATCCACATGTCCTCCCAAATTGCGGTAAACTTGAACAAACTCCAAACAAGCACCCCAAAGAGTCTAAACAGCCTCTGCAATGTGACCAGGCCAACCAGCAAAACATCTTCTGAAATGTAAAACAACAAACTTGCTAGGGTTCAATGACAAATTTCATGGAGATGCAGTTTGGAATACATTGTCAAGGTTTCCCTGCAAAGCAGACACACCACCAACAACATCATGATGTTGGAACAACAAATAAATTTTATAATCATCAGCAAATCTGCCCAACTCAGATACAAGGTAATCAATCAAAAAATTAACATAAATGAGAAAAAGGACTGGACCCAAGACTGAACCCTGTGGAACCCCACTCAGAACATCCCTTGGCTCACTATTCACACCATCAATGCCATTACACATAATTCAAGAAAAAATAAAACTACCAATCCACCTCAACACAACCTCAGAATCTCCAAGTGCCTGCAACTTCCGAAGCAAAGTGGGATGGGAAACAACATCAAATGCCTTTGGAAAATCAAGCATGGCCTTATCTACCACCAAACCAGCATCAACAGATTTAACTACATCCAAATAGACCAGCAACATCTGATCCTCTGTTGACCTAGCCTTCCTAAATCCAAACTGTCTGGAAGAAAAGAGCTGGTAAGACTCTAAATAGTCCACCAGCTCAGCAGCAACAATCCTCTCCATCAATTTGCAGCAAACAGAGTTAAGGCTAACTGGATGATAGTTGAGGGGATCATATCTAGATTTACTTTTAAAAATTGGAATCACCAATGAACTCTTCCATGCATCAGGGAGCATTCCACTCAGCAGAGAAAGGTTAGAGATTATAAAGTCAATGTACTGTGTCAATTGCACAGTACACTCCTTCTGCAACTTTGGGTGAAGTCCATCCATGCCCATTGCTGAACTAACATTGAGTACCGCCAGAATGTTGTGGACATCCCAAGACCTTATGGCAAACTTGCTCATTTTGCCATCAAATAACTGGAAAGGAGCAGGATTGAGGGAACATCCTCTCTGTGACAGATGTGACAGGACTCGGGAGCTCAGCTATCTCCAGTGGATTGTAAACGAGCTGTCCAACTCTGCATTACAAAGTGGTCCAACCCCAAGGAAACCTTTTTTCTTACTTTGTATATATATAAGCATGGAACAGCTTTGGGGAGTCACTATTCCATTGCATAAGGTATTCTTCATACTGAGATTGGCATGATTTTGAAACTGACAGTTGAGATCATGAAAGATAGCCAGTGACTCCAAAGTATTTTGATGATTTCTGCCAAACTTCCTTGAAATCTTGTACTCATCCCATGCATTTGCTCTCCTTGCCCTCAACCCGTGGAGAGGCCTCACAAACCATGATACCCGAGGCAAGTTTTGAGCAAGAGGCAGATGTAAGTCTATCAGACTCCTCAGTATAGTGAGGAACACACTATATGCCTCACAAACACCCAGATAAACAAATTCAGGAGGCTAATCAATTCTCAATAATGCTTTGGAAATAGCACCATAGTTACCCTGTGGCCAAGAATACTGCCAAGCTTGGTGTCTTGCACCATCAGGCTTCAAGACATTCACAAACCAATAATCACAAATAACAGGCTAGTGAGCATACCTTGGGAAAGGAGCCAAAATAACAACATCCCCAACACAATCTGGCTTGCTTGTAAAGAATAAATCCAGGATGTTGCTGGACAACAGAAAAGTCTGCTCCCACACCAACTGATGCAAGCCACAAGATGCAAAGCAATCCAAAAACAGTTGGTCCGTCAAGTTAACATTCTCTTGCTGCACCAACTCATCCGACCAGTTCGCAGAGGGCAGGTTGAAATCCCGCTACACAACCACCTCAGGACCAACACAGAAGTCACTAATCAAACTTATGAGATCAAGATTTTCCTGACCACCACTTGATGGAAGTCTATAAACAGTCAAAATCCCCAAATCAAGTTGAACCAGAAAGACTGCTGCTACATTTGGCAAGTCCAGACTAACCTCCTCATACTTCAGTGATTTTTTTTCAAATATTTACAAATACAGTGTTTTCTCACTCCAGTATATGAATCTCCTCTCACAACAGAACATCCATGAACCTCAACAAAAGAAGAGCATACCAAGCTCACAAGACAAGTCTCACCAACCACAAACACCTCCAGCCTATTTGCTGAAATAAAATCTATTTTGTTTGTAAAACTATTGACATTTGTGGTGCCAATCTTCAGCAATGAAAACTGAGAGCTGTACAACTGCGGAGACCCCAACAATTAATGGACCCACCACCCGCAGCACCACCTCCGCTGTTGTGGGGTGCGGTGGCACCCCATCATGTTCCCTTAACCTGTGTATCTGCCTTCTGTCTGTAAGCAATGGCAAAATGCCCACCCAAGCTGTTCAAGTGGCAAGGTCATGGAGCCTGCCAAACCAACACCAACTCCGCACACACCAACCCGGGTTATGACCACTGGGACCAGGCTCCCCTGGGCTATAGAATAAAATGGGGCACCTCGGGCATGCCGCTCTCTGGCTGGCACCCCGTTACAGGCTTTTCCACCCCTGGGTATCTGTCGGGCTGTGCCGCAGCACCTGTACTGGCTTCACTGCCTAAAATAGCCACCCCTCTCCAGGGTGTTCTCTGGGTTCAATTCCTGGTCTGGAAAACGCAGAGCAGTGCCGGCACACAGGTCTCCCACTTCCAGGCCACATCACAGACATGGGCGACACCCACCCCAGGACCTTGGATAGTGGAGGTTTCACCTTGGCGCTCTCTCACCCTTTATACCGACTGGAGACGGTTCCTGATCAGCTAGGCTGACTCAGAAGTGGGGTTAAACGCCAAGGCTACTGAAGATGAACATGCAGACAACGGGCCATGAGTTGGCCAATAGATAAATACCTGAACATCCCCAGACCCCAGCGCTCCCCACCCCATCTCCAGTCTAGCCTGGAGAGCAGCCAAGGGAGCCACGCTCACATGTCACAGATGAGTTAATAAGGCCTAAGAATCAGCAGTAGAGCACTTGTTCAACGGGACCTTGATTGCCACCGCCTGTGTTGCGCAGCAGACCCCTAAAGGGGAACGCCACCGCGGCCACCAGAGACGCCACCAGAGCCGCCACCGCGGCCACCAGAGCCGCCACCGCGGTCACCAGAGCCGCCACCGCGGCCACCAGAGCCGCCACCGCGGCCACCAGAGCCGC
>SDVV010001848.1:0-24446 GCA_016164225.1 Gammarus roeselii
TTGTTCTAGTTGTTTAAAATGTTTCATTTGTTTTAATTGTTTTAGTTGTTCTAGTTGTTTCAGTTGTTTCAGTTGTTTTAGTTGATTTAGTTGTTTTAGTTGTTCTAGTTGTTTTAGTTGTTTAAGTTGTTCTAGATGTTTTAGTTGTTATAGTTGTTTTAGTTGTTTTGTATGTTCTAGTTGTTTGAGTTTTTCTAGGTGTTTTAGTTGTTTTAGGTGTTTTAGTTTTTATAGTTGTTCTAGTTGTTTTTATTTTTTTGTAGTTCCAGTTGTTATAGGTGTTTTAGTTGATTTAGGTGTTATAGTTGTTCTATGTGTTTCATTTGTTCAAGGTGTTCTAGTTGTTTGAGTTGTTTTAATTCATTTAAATGTTCTAGTTGTTTTAGTTGTTTAGTTGTTTTAGGTGTTTTAGTGGTTTAGTTGTTATAGGTGTTTTAGTTGTTTGAGTTGTTTTAGTTGTTATAGTTGTTCAAGTTGTTTTAGTTTTTATAGTTGTTGTTGTTGTTTTAGGTGTTTTAGTTGGTTAAGGTGGTATAGTTGTTCTAGTTGTTTTAGTTGTTTTAGATGTTCTAGTTGTTTTACTTATTATAGTTGTTTTTGTTTTGTAGTTGTTTAGTTGTTTTAGTTGTTTTAGTTGTTTTAGTTCTTTTAGTTGTTTTAGTTGTTTAGTTGTTTTTGATGTTTTAGTTGTTAAGTTGTTTTAGTTGTTCTAGTTGTTCTAGTTGTTTTAGTTGTTTTAGTTGTTATGGGTGTTTTAGTGGTTCGAGGTGTTTTAGTTGTTTTAGTTGTTTCAGTTGTTTAGTTGTTCTAGTTGTTGTAGTTGTTATAGCCGTTTTAGTTGTTTAGTTGTTTAAGTTGTTCTAGTTGTTTTAGTTGTTGGAGTTGTTTTAGTTGTTTTAGTTGTTTAGTTGTTTTAGTTGGTTAAGTTGTTTAGTTGTTATAGTTGTTTAAGTTGTTTTAGTTATTTTAGTCGTTTTAGTTGTTCTAGTTGTTTAAAATGTTTCATTTGTTTTAGTTGTTTTAGTTGTTTCAGCTGTTGTAGTTGTTCTAGTTGTTTTAGTTGTTTTAGTTGTTTAAGTTGTTCTAGATGTTTTAGTTGTTATAGTTGTTTTAGTTGATTTGTATGTTCTAGTTGTTTGAGTTTTTCTAGGTGTTTTAGTTGTTTTATGTGTTTTAGTTGTTTAGTTGTTATAGGTGTTTTAGTTGTTTGAGTTGTTTTAGTTGTTATAGTTGTTCAAGTTGTTTTAGTTTTTATAGTTGTTGTTGTTGTTTTAGGTGTTATAGTTGGTTAAGGTGTTATAGTTGTTCTAGTTGTTTTAGTTGTTTTAGTTGTTTTAGTTGTTTTAGTTGTTTTAGTTGTTTTAGTTGTTATAGTTGTTTTAGTTGTTTTAGTTGTTCTAGTTGTTTTAGTTGTTTTAGTTGTTTCAGTTGTTATACTTGTTTATAGTTGTTTCAGTTGTTTTAAATGTTATAGTTGTTTTACTTATTATAGTTGTTTTTGTTTGGTAGTTGTTTAGTTGTTTTAGTTGTTATAGTTTTTTTAGTTGTTTTAGTTGTTATAGTTGTTGTACTTGTTTTAGTTGTTGTAGGTGTTTTAGTTGTTATAGGTGTTTTAGTTGTTTAGTTGTTTTAGTTGTTTTAGTTTTTTTAGTTGTTATAGTTGTTATAGGTGTTCTAGTTGTTTGAGGTGTTCTAGTTGTTATATGCGGTATAGTTGTTTTAGGTGTTTCAGTTGTTGTAGTTGTTTTAGTTGTTATAGTTGTTTTAGTTGTTTTAGTTGTTATATTTGTATTATGTGTTTTTAGTTGTCTGAGTTGTTCTAGGTGTTTTAGTTGTTTCGTTGATTCCGTTGTTTTAGGTGTTATAGTTGTTTTAGGTGTTATAGTTGTTCTAGGTGTTCTAGTTGTTTTAGGTGTTATAGTTGTAATAGGAGGTTTAAGTGTTTAGTTATTATAGGTGTTTTAGTTGTTTAAGGTGTTTTAGTTGCTCAATTATTTTAGTTGTTTTAGTTGTCTTAGTGTTTTAGTTGTTGTAGTTGTTTATTTGGTTTAGTTGTTTTAGGTGTTCTAGTTGTTTTAGGTGTTGTAGGTGTTTCAGGTGTTAAGTTGTTCTATGTGTTTTAGTTGTTATAGGTGTTATAGTTGTTGTAGTTGTTTTTTAGTTGTTTCAGTTGTTTAGGTGTTGTAGTTGTAGGAGGTGTTTTGGTCGTTTGTATGTTTTATAGTTGATTCAGGTGTTATTGTTGTTATTGGTGTTCTAGTTGTTTTAGGTGTTAGTTGTAATAGGTGTTATATGTGTTTTAGTTGTTTCATGTGTTTTAGTTGTTTTAGGTGTTCAAGTTGTTCCAGGTGTTTAAGGTGTTATAAGAGCTTTAGGTGTATCAGGTGTGTTAATTGTTTTAGGTGTTTTCGTTGTTTGAGTTGTTTTAGTTGTTTAAGTTGTTTTAGTTGTTTTAGTTGTTTTAGTTGTTGTAGTTGTTTCAGTTGTTGTAGTTGTTTTAGTTGTTTAGTTGTTTTAATTGTTCTAGTTGTCTTAGTTACTCTAGTTGTTTAGTTGTTTTAGTTGTTATAGTTGTTTTTAGTTGTTATAGTTGTTCCAGTTGTTGTAGGTGTTATAGTTGTTTTAGGTGTTTTAGTTGTTTAAGTTGTTCTAGTTGTTATATTTTTTTTTTGGTGTTTTAGTTGTTATAGGTGTTTTAGTTGTTTAGAAGTTATGATTGTTGTAGGTGTTTTAGTTGTTTAAAGTGTTTTAGTTGTTTAGTTGTTTAATTTGTTCTAGTTGTTCTAGTTGTTATAGTTGTTTTGGTTGTTTTAGTTGTTTTAGTTGTTGTAGTTGTTCTGGTTGTTTCAGTTGTATTAGTTGTTTAGCTGTTGTAGTTGTTTTATCTAATTTAGTTGTTTAATTGTTATAGTTGTTTAGTTGTTTTAGTTGTTTTAGTTGTTTCAGTTGTTTTAGTTGTTTTAGTTGTTTTGGTTGTTCAGTTTTTTAGTTGTTTAGGTGTTATATTTGTTTTAGTTGTTTAGAAGTTATGGTTGTTGTAGGTGTTTTAGTTGTTTAAAGTGTTTTAGTTGTTATAGTTGTTTAAGTTGTTATAGTTGTTATAGTTGTTATAGTTGTTATAGTTGTTTTAGTTGTTTAGTCGTTATATGTGTTTTAGTTGTTTCAGTTGATTTAGTTGTTTGAGTTGTTTTTGTTCTTATAGTTGTTTAAGTTGTTTTAGTTGTTTCAGTTGTTTTAGTTGTTTCAGGTGTTTTAGTTGTTTTAGTTGTTTTAGTTGTTTTAGTTGTTTCAGTTGTTTTAGTTGTTCAAGTTGTTTAAATTGTATTAGTTGTTTTAGTAGTTGTAGTTGTTTTAGCTCATGTAGTTGTTTTAGTTGTTTCTGTTGTTGTAGGTGTTTTTAATTAGTTGGTTGTTTTAGTTGTTTGTGTATTTATAGGTGTTATAGTTGTTTTATGTGTTGTAGTTGTTATAGTTGTTTTCGTTTTTATATTTTATTTAGGTGGTTTAGTTGTTATAGGCGTTTTAGTTGTTCAGGTGTTATAGTTGTTTCAGGTGTTTTAGTTGTTCAAAGTGTTTTAGTTATTTTAGTTGTTTAAGTTGTTTTAGTTGTTTAGTTGTTATGGTTGTTTTGGTTGTATTAGTTGTTTTAGTTGTTGTAGTTGTTTTAGCTGATTTAGTTGTTTAGTTGTTATAGTTGTTATAATTGTTTTAGTTGTTTCAGTTGTTGTAGTTGTTTAGTAGTTCTAGTTGTTTTAGTTGTTTAGTTGTTTTAGTTGTTTTAGTTGTTTTAGTTGTTTAGTTGTTTATAGTTGTTTTAGTTGTTTTAGTTGTTCTAGTTGTTTTAGTTGTTATTGTTGTTTTGGTTGTTTTAGTTGTTAAGTTGTTTCAGTTCTTTTGGTTGTTTTAGTTCATTTAGTTGTATTTGTTGTTTAGTTGTTTGTGATATTATAGTTGTTTAGTTGTTATAGTTGTTATAGTTGTTATAGATGTTCTAATTGTTTTAGTTGTTTTAGATGGTTTAGTTGTTAGAGGTGTTTTAGTTGTTTTAGCTGTTTTATTTGTTATAGGTGTTTCAGTTGTTCGAGGTGTTTTAGTTGTTTAATGTGTTATAGTTGTTTTTTGGTGTTATAGTTGTTTTAGTTGTTTTAGTTGTTATAGATGTTTTAGTTGTTTTATTTGTTCTAGTTGTTGTAGGTGTTTTTAGTTGTTTGAGTTGTTCTAGGTGTTTTAGTTGTTCTAGTTGTTTTAGTTGTTTAGTTGTTTTAGTTGTTTTAGTGTTTCTAGTTGTTTAGTTGTTTTTTTGTGGTTTTAGTTGTTTTAATTGTTTGATTTGTTTCAGTTATTGTATTTGTTTTAGTTGTTGTAGGTGTTTTAGTTGTTATATGTGTTTTAGTTGTTTAGTTGTTCTAGTTGTTTTAGTTTTTTTAGTTGTTATAGTTGTTTTAGGTGCTATAGTTGTTTGATGTGTTATTTTTTTATGTGGTATAGTTGTTTCAGGTGTTTCAGTTGTTGTAGTTGTTTTAGTTGTTATATTTGTTATAGTTGTTTTAGTTGTTATAGTTGTATTGTGTGTTTTTAATTGTCTGAGTTGTTCTAGGTGTTTTAGTTGTTTCGTTGATTCCGTTGCTTTAGGTGTTATAGTTGTTTTAGGTGTTATAGTTGTTCTAGGTGTTCTAGTTGTTTTAGGTGTTATGGTTGTTATAGGTGTTTTGGGTGTTTAGTTGTTATAGGTGTTTTAGTTGTTTAAGGTGATTTAGTTGTTCAGTTATGTTAGTTGTTTTAGTTGTCTTAGTGTTTTAGTTGTTGTAGTTGTTTTAGTTGGTTTAGTTGTTTTAGGTGTTCTAGTTGTTCTAGGTGTTGTAGGTGTTTTTGGTGTTTAGTGGTTCTATGTGTTTCAGTTGTTATAGGTGTTATAGTTGTTGTAGTTGTTTTTTAGTTGTTATAGTTGTTTAGGTGTTTTAGTTGTTTGAGGTGTTTTGGTTGTTTATTTGTGTTATAGTTGTTTCAGGTGTTAAAGTTGTTATAGGTGTTCTAGTTGTTTTAGGTGTTTAGTTGTTATAGGTGTTATATGTGTTTTAATTGTTTTATGTGTTGTAGTTTTTTTAGGTGTTCAAGTTAATTCAGGTGTTTAAGGTTTTTTAAGAGTTTTAGGTGTATCAGGTGTTCTAATTGTTTTAGGTGTTTTAGTTGTTTTAGTTGTTTTAGTTGTTTTAGTTGTTCTAGTTGTTGTAGTTGTTTCAGTTGTTGTAGTTGTTTTAGTTTTTTTAGTTGTTTTAGTTGTTTTAGTTTTAGTTGTTTTGGTTGTTTTAGTTTTTCTAGTTGTTTCAGTTGTTTTAGTTGTTTCAGTTGTCTTAGTTGTTTCAGTTATTATAGTTGTTTTAGTTGTTTGGTTGTTTTAGTTGTTATAGTTGTTATAGTTGTTTAGTTGTTTTAGTTGTTTTAGTTGTTTTAGTTGTTTCAGTTGTTCTAGCTGTTTTAGTTGTTCTAGTTGTTTAGTTGTTTTAATTGTTCTAGTTGTCTTAGTTACTCTAGTTGTTTAGTTGTTTAGTTGTTTAGTTGTTTAGTTGTTATAGTTGTTTATAGTTGTTATAGTTGTTTCAGTTGTTTTAGGTGTTATAGTTGTTTTAGGTGTTTTAGTTGTTTAAGTTGTTCTAGTTGTTATATATTTTTTAGGTGTTTTAGTTGTTTTAGGTGTTCTAGTTGTTTAATATGTTTTAATTGTTATAGTTGTTCAAGTTGTTTTAGTTGTTCTAGTTGGTTTAGTGGTTTCAGTTCTTTTAGTTGTTTTAGTTGTTTTAGTTGTTCAGTTTTTAGGTTGTTTTAGGTATTATATTTGTTTTAGTTGCTTTAGGTGTTCTAGTTGTTATATTTGTTTTATGTGTTTCAGGTGTTATAGATGTTTTAGGTTTTATAGGTGTTTTAGTTGTTATAAGTGTTATAGTTGTTTAGGTGTTCTTCTGTTGTTGTAGGTGATTTAAGTGTTCTAGTTGTTTTAGGTGTTATAGTTGTTATAGTTGTTTTAGTTGTTTAAGTTGTTGTAGTTGTTTCAGTTGTTTTAGTTGTTTCAGGTGTTTCAGTTGTTTTAGTTGTTTCAGTAGTTTTAGTTGTTCTAGTTGTTTAAGTTGTATTAGTTGTTTTAGTTGTTGTAGTTGTTCTAGCTTAGGTAGTTGTTTTAGTTGTTTATAGTTAGTTTGGTTGTTTTAGTTTTTTTTAGGTGTTATAGTTGTTCCAGTTGTTTTAGTTATTATAGTTGTTTCAGTTGTATAGTAGTTCTAGTTGTTTTAGGTGTTTTAGTTGTTTTAGTTGTTTTAGTTGTTCTAGTTGATTTAGTTGTTTTAGTTGTTCTAGTTGTTTTAGTTGTTATTGTTGTTTAAGTTGTTTTAGTTTTTTAGTTGTTTCAGTTGTTTTAGTTGTTTTAGTTCATTTAGTTGTATTAGTTGTTTAGTTGTTTTTGATATTATAGTTGTTTAGTTGTTATAGTTGTTATAGTTACTTTAGTTGTTTTAATTGTTTTAGTTGTTCTAGTTGTTTCCGTTTTGTAGTTGTTTCCGGTGGTCCATTTGGCATAGGTGGTTTAGTTGTTAGAGGTGTTCTAGTTGTTTTAGTTGTTTTATTTGTTATAGGTGTTTCAGTTGTTCGAGGTGTTTTAGTTGTTTAATGTGTTTCAGTTGTTTTTTGGTGTTATAGTTGTTCTAGTGGTTTTAGTTGATATAGATGTTTTAGTTGTTTAAGTTGTTCTAGTTGTTGTAGGTGTTTTTAGTTGTTGAGTTGTTCTAGTTGTTTTAGTTGTTTAGTTGTTTTAGTTGTTTAAGTTGTTTTAGTTGTTTTAGTTGTTTTAGTTGTTATAGTTGTTTTAGTTGTTTTAGTTGTTTTAGTTGCTCTAGTTGTTTTAGTTGTTGTAGTTGTTTCAGGTGGTCCATTTGGCATAGGTGTTTTTGTTGTTATAGTTGTTTTAGTTGTTTTAGTTGTTTTAGTTGCTATAGGTGTTTCAGTTGTTTGAAGTGTTGTAGTTGTTTTATGTGTTCTAGTTGTTATAGATGTTTTATTTGTTTCAGGTGTTATAGTTGTTATTGGTGTTTTAGTTGTTTAAAGTGTTTTAGTTGTTATAGTTGTTTTAGTTGTTTCAATTGTTTTAAATGTCCTTGTCGTTTTAGTTGTTCATGTTTCTCTTAGGTGTTATAGTTGTTTTAGTTGTTTTAGGTGTTCTAGTTGTTATAGTAGTTTTGGTTGTTTTAGATTTTTTAGTTGTTTTAGTTGTTCTAGTTGTTATAGTTGTTGTTGTTGTTTTAGGTGTTATAGTTGGTTTAGGTGTTATATTTGTTCTATTTGTTTTAGTTGTTTTAGTTGTTTTAGTTGTTTAGTTGTTCAAGTTGTTTTAGTTGTTTTAGCTGTTTCAGTTGTTATACTTGTCTATAGTTGTTTCAGTTGTTTTAAATGTTCTAGTTGTTTTACTTATTAAAGTTGTTTTAGTTGTTGAAGTTGTTTAGTTGTTCTAGTTGTTTTAGTTGTTTTAGTTCTTTTAGTTGTTTTAGTTGTTTTAGTTTGTTTAGTTGTTTTTGATGTTATAGTTGCTTAGTTGTTTTAGTTGTTCTAGTTGTTTTAGTTGTTTTAGTTGTTATGGGTGTTTTAGTTGTTCGAGGTGTTTTAGTTGTTCTATGTGTTTTAGTTGTTTAAGGTGTTCTAGTTGTTTTATTTGTTTTAGTTGTTATAGTTGTTTTAGTTGTTTTATTCGTTTTAGTTGTTGTAGGTGTTTTTAGTTGTTTGAGTTGTTCTAGGTGTTTTAGTTGTTTAGTTGTTTTAGGTGTTTTAGTGGTTTTATGTGTTCAGTTGTTCAAGTTGTTTTAATTGTTTTAGTTGCAATAAGTCTTCTAGTTGTTTTATGTGTTCTAGTTGTTATATGTGATTAAATTGTTTAGGTGGTATAGTTGTTCTAGTTGTTCTAGTTGTTCTAGTTGTTGTTGTTGTTTAGGTGTTATAGTTGGTTTAGGTGTTATAGTTGTTCTGGTTGTTTTAGTTGTTTTAGTTGTTTTAGTTGTTTTAGTTGTTTAGTTGTTTTAGTTGTTTTAGTTGTTTTAGTTGTTTCAGTTGTTATACTTGTCTATAGTTGTTTCAGTTGTTTTAAATGTTCTAGTTGTTTTACTTATTATAGTTGTTTTAGTTGTTGTAGTTGTTTAGCTGTTTAAGTTGTTTTAGTTGTTTTAGTTGTTTTAGTTCGTTTAGTTGTTTTAGTTGTTTAGTTGTTTTGATGTTATAGTTGTTTAGTTGTTTTATTTGTTCTAGTTGTTTTAGATGATTTAGTTGTTTGGGTGTTTTAGTTGTTCGATGTGTTTTAGTTGTTCTATGTGTTATAGTTGTTTAAGGTGTTTTAGTTGTTTTAGTTGTTTTAGTTGTTATAGTTGTTTTAGTTGTTTTATTTGTTCTAGTTGTTGTAGGTGTTTTTAGTTGTTTGAGTTGTTCTAGGTGTTTTAGTTGTTTTAAATGTTGTAGGTGTTTTAGTGGTTTTATGTGTTCAGTTGTTCAAGTTGTTTTAATTGTTTTAGTTGTAATAAGTGTTCTAGTTGTTTTATGTGTTCAAGTTGTTATAGGTGATTAAGTTGTTTTAGGTGTTATAGTTGTTCTAGTTGTTATAGGTGCTTTAGTGGTTGTAGGTGTTTAGTTGTTCTAGTTGTTTTAGTTGTTTTAGTTGTTTCAGTTGTTCTAGCTGTTTTAGTTGTTTTAGTTGTTTTATTTGTTGTAGTTGTTTTAGATGTTTTAGTTGTTCTAGTTGTTTCAGTTGTTCTAGTTGTTCTAGTTGTTTAGTGTGTTAAGTTGTTTAGTTGCTGTAGTTGTTTTTAGTTGTTTTAGTTGTTTTAGATGTTTAGTTGTTTAGGTGTTATAGTTGTTCTAGGTGTTTTAGTTGTTTTAGTTGTTATAGTTGTTAATTTTTTTTGGGTGTTTTGGTTGTTATAGGTGTTCTAGTACTTTAGGTGTTGTAGTTGTTTTAGGTGGTTTAGTTGTTAAAAGTGTTTTAGTTGTTTTCGTTGTTTAAGTTGTTATAGTTGTTATAGTTATTATGATGGTTTTGGTTGTTATGGCTGTTTTAGTTGTTTTAGTTGTTAAGTTGTTTTAGTTGTATTAGTTGTTTTAGTTGTTGTAGTTGTTTTAGCTAATTTAGTTGTTTAGTTGTTATAGTTGTTCTAGTTGTTTTAGTTTTTTTAGTTGTTTTAGTTGTTTAGTTGTTCTAGTTGTTTTAGTTATTTTAGTTGTTTTAGTTGTTATAGTTGTTATAGTTGTTTTAATTGTTTTACTTGTTTATAGTTGTTTCAGTTGTTTAAGTTGTTCCAGTTGTTTTAGTTGATATCGTTGTTTTAGTTGTTTTAGCTGTCTAGTTGATTAAGTTGTTTTAGATGTTTTAGTTCTTTTAGTTGTATTAGTTGTTTAGTTGTTTCTGATGTTATAGTTGTTTAGTTGTTATAGTTGTTATAGTTGTTTTAGTTGTTTTAGTTGTTTTAGGTGGTTTAGTTGTTAGAGGTGTTCTAGTTGTTTTAGTTGTTTTATTTGTTATTGGTGTTTTAGTTGTTCGAGGTGTTTTAGTTGTTCTATGTGTTTTAGTTGTTTAAGGTGTTTTAGTTGTTTTAGTTGTTTTAGTTGTTATAGTTGTTGTAGTTTTTTATTTGTTCCAGTTGTTGTAGGTGTTTTTAGTTGTTTGAGTTGTTTTAGGTGTTTTAGTTGCTCTAGTTGTTTTAGGTGTTTAGTGGTTATATGTGTTCATTTGTTCAAGTTGTTTTAATTGTTTTAGTTGTAATAAGTGTTCTAGTTGTTTAATGTGTTCTAGTTGTTATAGGTGATTAAGTTGTTTTAGGTGTTATAGTTGTTCTAGTTGTTATAGGTATTTCAGTGGTGGTAGGTGTCTAGTTGTTCTAGTTGTTTTAGTTGTTTTAGTTATTTCAGTTGTTTTAGTTGTTCTATTTGTTGTAGTTGTTATAGCTGTTTTAGTTGTTTAGTTGTTTTAGTTGTTCTAGTTGTTTTAGTTGTTGTAGTTGTTTTAGTTGATTTAGTTGTTTAGTTGTTTTAGTTGTTCTAGTTGTTCTAGTTGTTTGAGTTGTTTTAGTTGTTTAAGTTGTTCTAGATGTTTTAGTTGTTATAGTTGTTTTAGTTGTTTAAGTTGTTATTGTTGTTCTAGTTGTTTTTATTTTTTTGGTGTTCTAGTTGTTATAGGTGTTTTAGTTGTTTTAGGTGTTATAGTTGTTTTATGTGTTTCATTTGTTTATGGTGTTTTAGTTGTTTGAGTTGTTTTAATTCATTTGAAAGTTCTAGTTGTTTTAGTTGTTTAGTTGTTTTAGGTGTTTTAGTTGTTTAGTTGTTATAGGTGTTTTAGTTGTTTGTGTTGTTTTAGTTGTTATAGTTGTTTTAGTTGTTTTAGTTGTTATAGTTGTTCTAGTTGTTTTAGTTGTTTTAGTTGTTTTAGTTGTTTTACTTGTTTTAGTGTTTATAGTTGTTTAATTTTTTTTTGTGGTTTAAGTTGTTTTATTTGTTTTATTTGTTTTAGTTGTTGTATTTGTTTTAGTTGTTGTAGGTGTTTTAGTTGTTATAGGTGTTTCAGTTGTTTAGTTGTTTAAGTTGTTTTAGTTTTTTCAGTTGTTAAAGTTGTTTTAGGTGTTATAGTTGTTTTAGGTGTTATAGTTGTTCTAGGTGTTCTAGTTGTTTTAGGTGTTATAGTTGTTATAGGTGTTTTAAGTGTTTAGTTGTTATAGGTGTTTTAGTTGTTTAAGGTGTTTTAGTAGCTCAGTTATTTTAGTTGTTTTAGTTGTCTTAGTGTTTTAGTTGTTGTTGTTGTTATAGTTGGTTTAGTTGTTATAGGTGTTCTAGTTGTTTTGGGTGTTGTAGGTGTTTTAGGTGTTTAGTTGTTCTATGTGTTTTAGTTGTTATAGGTGTTATAGTTGTTGTAGTTGTTTTTTAGTTGTTTTAGGTGTTCAAGTTGTTTCAGGTGTTTAAGGTGTTATAAGAGTTTTAGGTGTATCAGGTCTTTTAATTGTTTTAGGTGTTTTAGTTGTTTTAGTTGTTTTAGTTGTTTTAGTTGTTTTAGTTGTTGTAGTTGTTTCAGTTGTTGTAGTTGTTTTAGTTGTTTTAGTTGTTTTAGTTGTTTTAGTTTTAGTTTTTTTGGTTGTTTTAGTTTTTCTAGTTGTTCAGTTGTTTTAGTTGTTTCAGTTGTCTTAGTTGTTTCAGTTATTATAGTTGTTTTAGTTGTTTAGTTGTTTTAGTTGTTATAGTTGTTATAGTTGTTTTAGTTGTTTTAGTTGTTTCAGTTGTTCTAGCTGTTTTAGTTGTTCTAGTTGTTTAGTTGTTTTAATTGTTCTAGTTTTCTTAGTTACTCTAGGTGTTTAGTTGTTTTAGTTGTTATAGTTGTTTTTAGTTGTTATAGTTGTTTCAGTTGTTTTAGGTGTTATAGTTGTTCTATGTGTTATAGTTGTTTAAGTTGTTCTAGATGTTATATATTTTTTTTAGGTGTTTTAGTTGTTATAGGTGTTATAGTTGTTTAGAAGTTATGGTTGTTTTAGGTGTTTTAGTTGTTCAAAGTGTTTTAGTTGTTTTAGTTGTTTAAGTTGTTTTAGTTGTTATAGTTGTTATAGTTGTTTTGGTTGTTTTAGTTGTTTAGTTGTTGTAGTTGTTCTAGTTGTTTTAGTTGTATTAGTTGTTTAGTTGTTGTAGTTGTTTATATCTAATTTAGTTGTTTAATTGTTATAGTTGTTTAGTTGTTTTAATTGTTTTAGTTGTTTCAGTTGTTTTAGTTGTTTTAGTTGTTTCAAAAGTTCAGTTTTTAAGTTGTTTATGTGTTATATTTGTTTTAGTTTCTTTAGGTATTCTAGTTCTTAGATTTGTTTTATTTGTTTCAGGTGTTATAAATGTTTTAGGTTTTATAGATGTTTTAGTTGTTTTGAGTGTTATAGTTGTTTAGGTGTTCTTCTGTTGTTGTAGGTGTTTTAGGCGTTTTAGTTGTTTTATGTGTTATAGTTGTTATAGTTGTTTTAGTTGTTTTCGTTTTTATATGTGTTATAGTTGTTTTAGGTGTTTCAGTTGTTTTAGTTGTTGTAGTTGTTATATTTAATTTAGGTGTTTTAGTTGTTATAGGTGTTTTAGTTGTTCAGGTGTTATAGTTGTTTCAGGTGTTTTAGTTGTTCAAAGTGTTCTAGTTATTTTAGTTGTTTAAGTTGTTTTGGTTGTTTAGTTGTTATGGTTGTTTTGGTTGTATTAGTTGTTTTAGTTGTTGTAGTTGTTCTAGCTGATTTAGTTGTTTAGTTGTTATAGTTGTTCTAGTTGTTTTAGTTTTTTTAGTTGTTTTAGTTGTTTATTAGTTCCAGTTGTTTTAGTTGTTTTAGTTGTTTTAGTTGTTTTAGTGGTTTAGTTGTTTATAGTCGTTTTAGTTGTTTCAGTTGTTTAATTGTTTCAGTTGTTTTAGTTGTTTCAGTTCATTTAGTTTTATTAGTTGTTTAGTTGTTTTTGATATTATAGATGTTTAGTTGTTATAGTTGTTATAGTTGTTTTTGTTGTTTTAGTTGTTATAGGTGGTTTAGTTGTTAGAGGTGTTTTAGTTGTTTTAGTTGTTCTATTTGTTATAGGTGTGATAGTTGTTCGAGTGTTTTAGTTGTTTAATGTGTTATAGTTGTTTTTTGGTGTTATAGTTGTTCTTGTTGTTTTAGTTGTTATATATGTTTTAGTTATTTTATTTGTTCTAGTTGTTGTAGGTGTTTTTAGTTGTTTGAGTTGTTCTAGGTGTTTTAGTTGTTTAAGTTGTTATAGTTGTTATAGTTGTTTTAGTTGTTTTAGTTGTAATAGTTGTTCTAGTTGTTATAGTTGTTTTAGTTGTTTTAGTTGTTTTAGTTGTTTTAGTTGTTTTAGTGTTTCTAGTTGTTTAATTGTTTTTTGTGGTTTTAGTTGTATTAGTTGTTTTAGTGTTTCTAGTTGTTTAGTTGTTTTTTTGTGGTTTTAGTTGTATTAGTTGTTTAATATGTTTTAGTTGTTGTATATGTTTTAGTTGTTGTAGGTGTTTTAGTTGTTATAGGTGTTTTAGTTGTTTAGTTGTTTTAGTTGTTTTAGTTGTTTTAGTTGTTTTAGTTGTTATAGTTGTTTTAGGTGTTATAGTTGTTTGAGGTGTTATAGTTTTTTATGTGGTATAGTTGTTTTAGGTGTTTCAGTTGTTGTAGTTGTTTTAGTTCTTATAGTTGTTTTAGTTGTTTTAGTTGTTATAGTTGTATTATGTGTTTTAGGTGTCTGAGTTGTTCTAGGTGTTTTAGTTGTTTCGTTGATTCCGTTGTTTTAGGTGTTATAGTTGTTTTAGGTGTTATAGTTGTTCTAGGTGTTCTAGTTGTTTTAGGTGTTATAGTTGTTAGAGGTGTTTTAAGTGTTTAGTTGTTATAGGTGTTTTAGTTGTTTAAGGTGTTTTAGTTGGTCAGTTATTTTAGTTGTTTTAGTTGTCTTAGTGTTTTAGTTGTTGTAGTTGTTTTAGTTGGTTTAGTTGTTTTAGGTGTTCTAGTTGTTTTAGGTGTTGTAGGTGTTTTAGGTGTTTAGTTATCCTATGTGTTTTGGTTGTTATAGGTGTTATAGTTGTTGTAGTTGTTTTTTAGTTGTTTTAGTTGTTTAGGAGTTTTAGTTGTTTGAGGTGTTTTGGTCGTTTGTATGTTTTATAGTTGATTCAGGTGTTATAGTTGTTATAGGTGTTCTAGTTGTTATAGGTGTTTAGTTGTTATAGGTGTTATATGTGTCTTAGTTGTTTTATGTGTTTTAGTTGTTTAGGTGTTCAAGTTGTTTCGGGTGTTTAAGGTGTTATAAGAGTTTTAGGTGTATCAGGTGTTTTAATTGTTTTAAGTGTTTAAATTGTTTTAGTTGTTATAGTTGTTTTAGTTGTTGTAGTTGTTTCAGTTGTTATAGTTATTTTAGTTGTTCTAGTTGTTTTATTTGTTTCAGTTTTAGTTTCTGGTTGTTTTAGTTTTTCTAGTTGTTTCAGTTGTTTCAGTTGTTTCAGTTGTCTCAGTTGTTTCAGTTATTATGGTTGTTTTAGTTGTTTAGTTGTTTTAGTTGTTATAGTTGTTTTAGTTGTTTTAGTTGTTATAGTTGTTTCAGTTGTTCTAGCTGTTTTAGTTGTTTAGTTGTTTTAATTGTTCTAGTTGTCTTAGTTACTCTAGTTGTTTAGTTGTTTCAGTTGTTATAGTTGTTTATAGTTGTTATAGTTGTTTCAGTTGTTCTAGGTGTTATAATTGTTAGGTGTTCTAATTGTTTAATTTGTTCTAGTGTTTTATATAGGTGTTTTAGTTGTTTAGAAGTTATGGTTGTTTTAGGTGTTTTAGTTGTTTAAAATGTTTTAGTTGGTTTAGTTGTTTTAGTTGTTTTAGTTGTTCTAATTGTTCTAGTTGTTATGGTTGTTTTAATTGTTTTAGTTGTTGTAGTTGTTCTATTTGTTTTAGTTGTATTGGTTGTTTAGTTGTTGTAGTTGTTTTATCTAATTTAGTTGTTTAATTGTTATAGTTGTTTAGTTGTTTTAGTTGTTTTAGTTGTTTCAGTTGTTTTAGTTGTTTTAGTTATTTTAGTTGATCAGTTTTTAAGTTGTCCAGGTGTTATATTTGTTTTAGTTGTTTTAGGTATTCTAGTTGTTAGATTTGTTTTATTTGTTTCAGGTGTTATAGATGTTTTAGGTTTCATAGATTTTTTAGTTGTTTTAAGTGTTATAGTTGTTTAGGTGTTCTTCTGTTGTTGTAGGTGTTTTAGGTGTTATAGTTGTTTTAGGTGTTATAGTTGTTATAGTTGTTTTAGTTGTTTTAGTTGTTATAGTTGTTATAGTAGTTATAGTAGTTATAGTTGTTTTTGTTGTATAGTTGTTATATGTGTTTTAGTTGTTTAAGTTGATTTAGTTGTTTGAGTTGTTTTAGTTCTTTTAGTTGTTTAAGTTGTTTTAGTAGTTTCAGTTGTTTTTGTTGTTGCAGGTGTTTCAGTTGTTCTAGTTGTTTTAGTTGTTTCAGTTGTTTTAGTTGTTCAAGTTGTTTAAGTTGTATTAGTTGTTTTAGTTGTTGTAGTTGTTTTAGCTTATGTAGTTGTTTTAGTTGTTTCAGTTTTTTTAGGTGTTTTTAATTAGTTTGGTTGTTTTAGTTGTTGTTGTTTTTATAGGTGTTATAGTGTAGGTGTAGTTGTTTTAGTTGTTTTAGTTGTTTTAGTTGTTTTAGTTTTAGTTGTTTTGGTTGTTTTAGTTTTTCTAGTTGTTTCAGTTGTTTTAGTTGTTTCAGTTGTCTTAGTTGTTTCAGTTATTATAGTTGTTTTAGTTGTTTAGTTGTTCTAGTTGTTATAGTTGTTTTAGTTGTTTTAGTTGTTTTTGTTGTTTCAGTTGTTTAAGCTGATTTAGTTGTTCTAGTTGTTTAGTTGTTTTAATTGTTCTAGTTGTCTTAGTTACTCTAGTTGTTTAGTTGTTTTAGTTGTTATAGTTGTTTGTAGTTGTTATAGTTGTTTCAGTTGTTGTTGGTGTTTTAGTTGTTTTAGGTGTTTTAGTTGTTTAAGTTGTTTTAGTTGTTATATATTTTTTTTAGGTGTTTTAGTTGTTTTAGGTGTTTTAGTTGTTTAAAGTGTTTTAATTGTTATAGTTGTTCAAGTTGTTTTAGTTGTTCTAGTTGTTTTAGTTGTTTCAGTTCTTTTAGTTGTTTTAGTTGTTTTAGTTGTTCAGTTTTTAAGTTGTTTTAGGTATTATATTTGTTTTAGTTACTTTAGTTGTTCTAGTTGTTATATTTGTTTTATTTGTTTCAGGTGTCATAGATGTTTTAGGTTTTATAGGTGTTTTAGTTGTTATAAGTGTTATAGTTGTTCAGGTGTTCTTCTGTTGTTGTAGGTGATTTAGGTGTTCTAGTTGTTTTAGGTGTTATAGTTGTTATAGTTGTTTTAGTTGTTAAGTTGTTATAGTTGTTATAGTTGTTATAGTTGTTTTAGTTGTTTTAGTTGTTTCAGTTGTTTACTTGTTATATGTGTTTTAGTTGTTACAGTTGATTTAGTTGTTTTAGTTGTTTTAGTTCTTATATTTGTTTAAGTTGTTGTAGTTGTTTCAGTTGTTTTAGTTGTTTCATGTGTTTCAGTTGTTTTAGTTGTTTCAGTTGTTTTAGTTGTTCTAGTTGTTTAAGTTGTATTAGTTGTTTTAGTTGTTGTAGTTGTTCTAGCTTATGTAGTTGTTACAGTTGTTTCAGTTGTTTTAGTTGGTTTTAGTTAGTTTGGTTGTTATAGTTTTCTTTAGATGTTATAGTTGTTTTAGGTGTTTTAGTTGTTTTAGTTGTTTCGTTGTTATATTTTATATAGGTGTTTTAGTTGTTATAAGTGTTATAGTTGTTACAGGTGTTTTAGTTGTTTAAAGTGTTTTAGTTATTTTAGTTGGTTAAGTTGTTTTAGTTGTTTAGTTGTTATGGTTGTTTTGGTTGTATTAGTTGTTTTAGTTGCTGTAGTTGTTTTAGCTAATTTAGTTGTTTTGTTGTTATAGTTGTTCCAGTTGTTTTAGTTGTTTTAGTTGTTTAGTAGTTCTAGTTGTTTTAGGTGTTTTAGTTTTTTTAGTTGTTTAGTTGTTTTAGTTGTTTATAGTTGTTTTAGTTGTTTTAGTTGTTCTAATTGTTTTGGTTGTTATTGTTGTTTTAGTTGTTTTAGTTGTTTAGTTGTTTCAGTTGTTCTAGTTGTTTTAGTTCATTTAGTTGTATTAGTTGTTTAGTTGTTTTTGATGTTATAGTTGTTTAGTTGTTATAGTTGTTATAGTTGTTTTAGTTGTTTTAGTTGTTTAAGTTGTTTTAGTTGTTTTAGTTGTTTTAGTTGTTCTAGTTGTTTTAGTTGTTGTAGTTGTTTCAGATGGTCCATTTGGCATAGGTGATTTAGTTGTTAGAGGTGTTCTAGTTGTTTTAGTGGTTTTATTTGTTATAGGTGTTTCAGTTGTTTGAGGTGTTTTAGTTGTTTAATGTGTTTCAGTTGTTTTATTGGTGTTATAGTTGTTCCAGTTGTTTTAGTTGTTATTGATGTTCTAGTTGTTTTATTTGTTCTAGTTGTTGTAGGTGTTTTTAGTTGTTTCAGTTGTTATAGTTGTTATAGTTGTTTTAGTTGTTTTAGTTGTTATAGTTGTTTTAGTTGTTTAGTTGATTTAGTTGTTTTAGTTGTTTTAGTTGTTTTAGTTGTTTTAGTTGTTTAGTTGTTTATAGTTGTTTTAGTTGTTTTAGTTGTTCTATTTGTTTAGTTGTTATTGTGGTTTTAGTTGTTTTAGTTGTTTAATTGTTTCAGTTGTTTTAGTTGTTTTAGTTCATTTAGTTGTATTAGTTGTTTAGTTGTTTTTGATATTATAGTTGTTAAGTTGTTATAGTTGTTATAGTTGTAATAGTTGTTTTAGTTGTTTTAGTTGTTATAGGTGGTTTAGTTGTTAGAGGTGTTTTAGTTGTTTTAGTTGTTCTGGTTGTTATAGGTGTTTCAGTTGTTCGAGGTGTTTTAGTGGTTTAATATGTTATAGTTGTTTTTTGGTGTTATAGTTGTTCTAGTTGTTTTAGTTGTTATAGATGTTTTAGTTGTTTTATTTGTTCTAGTTGTTGTAGGTGTTTTTAGTTGTTTGAGTTGTTCAAGGTGTTTTAGTTGTTTGAGTTGTTTTAGTTGTTCTAGTTGTTTTAGTTGTTTTAGTTGTTTTAGTTGTGTTAGTGTTTTTAGTTGTTTAGTTGTTTTTTGTGGTTTTAGTTGTTTTAGTTGTTGATTTGTTTTAGTTGTTGTATTTGTTTTAGTTGTTGTAGGTGTTTTAGTTGTTATAGGTGTTTTAGTTGTTTAGTTGTTATAGTTGTTTTAGTTTTTTTAGTTGTTATATGTAGTTGTTTTAGGTGTTATAGTTGTTTGAGGTGTTCTATTTTTTTATGTGGTATAGTTGTTATAGGTGTTTCAAATGTTGTAGTTGTTTTAGTTGTTATATTTGTTATAGTTGTTTTAGTTGTTATAGTTGTATTATGTGTTTTTAATTGACTGAGTTGTTCTAGGTGTTCTAGTTGTTTCGTTGATTCCGTTGTTTAGGTGTTATAGTTGTTTTAGGTGTTAAAGTTGTTCTAGGTGTTCTAGTTGTTTTAGGGGTTATAGTTGTTATAGGTGTTTTGGGTGTTTAGTTGTTATAGGTGTTCTAGTTGTTTAAGGTGTTTTAGTTGTTCAGTTATTTTAGTTGTTTTAGTTGTCTTAGTGTTTCAGTTGTTGTAGTTGTTTAGTTGGTTTAGTTGTTTTAGGTGTTCTAATTGTTCTAGGTATTGTAGGGGGTTTAGGTGTTTAGTTGTTCTTGGTGTTTTAGTTGTTATAGGTGTTATAGTTGTTGTAGTTGTTTTTTATTTCTTTTAGTTGTTTAGGTGTTTTAGTTGTTAGAGGTGTTTTGGTTGTTTATATGTGTTATAGTTGTTTCAGGTGTTAAAGTTGTTATAGGTGTTCTAGTTGTTTTAGGTGTTTAGTTGTTATAGAGGTTATATGTGTTTTAGTTGTTTTATGTGTTTTAGTTGTTTTAGGTGTTCAAGTTGTTTCAGGTGTTTTAGGTTTTATAAGAGTTTTAGGTGTATCAGGTGTTTTAATTGTTTTAGGTGTTTAGTTGTTTTTATTTGTTATAGTTGTTTTAGTTGTTTTAGTTGTTGTAGTGGTTTCAGTTGTTGTAGTTGTTTTAGTTGTTTTAGTTGTTTTAGTTGTTTTAGTTTTAGTTGTTTTGGTTATTTTAGTTTTTCTAGTTGTTTCAGTTGTTTTAGTTGTTTCAGTTGTCTTAGTTGTTTCAGTTATTATAGTTGTTTTAGTTGTTTAGTTGTTTTAGTTGTTATAGTTGTTTTAGTTGTTTTAGTTGTTTATGTTGTTTCAGTTGTTTAAGCTGTTTTAGTTGTTCTAGTTGTTTAGTTGTTTTAATTGTTCTAGTTGTCTTAGTTACTCTAGTTGTTTAGTTGTTTTAGTTGTTATAGTTGTTTGTAGTTGTTATAGTTGTTTCAGTTGTTTTAGGTGTTATAGTTGTTTAGGTGTTTTAGTTGGTTAAGTTGTTTTAGTTGTTTAGTTGTTATGGTTGTTTTGGTTGTATTAGTTGTTTTAGTTGCTGTAGTTGTTTTAGCTAATTTAGTTGTTTTGTTGTTATAGTTGTTCCTGTTGTTTTAGTTGTTTTAGTTGTTTAGTAGTTCTAGTTGTTTTAGGTGTTTTAGTTGTTTTAGTTGTTTAGTTGTTTTAGTTGTTTATAGTTGTTTTAGTTGTTATAGTTGTTCTAGTTGTTTTAGTTGTTATTGTTGTTTTAGTTGTTTTAGTTGTTAGTTGTTTCAGTTGTTCTAGTTGTTTTAGTTCATTTAGTTGTATTAGTTGTTTAGTTGTTTTTGATGTTATAGTTGTTTAGTTGTTATAGTTGTTATAGTTGTTTTAGTTGTTTTAGTTGTTATAGTTGTTCTAGTTGTTTTAGTTGTTTTAGTTGTTCTAGTTGTTTTAGTTGTTTAGTTGTTTTAGTTGTTTTAGTTGTTTTAGTTGTTTATTTGTTTATTGTTGTTATAGATGTTTTAATTGTTTTAGTTGTTGTAGTTGTTATAGTTGTTGTAGTTGTTTCAGGTGGTCCATTTGGCATAGGTGTTTTAGTTGTTTTAGTTGTTATAGTTGTTTTAGTTGTTCTAGTTGCTATAGGTGTTTCAGTTGTTTGAAGTGTTGTAGTTGTTTTATGTGTTTTAGTCGTTATAGGTGTTTCATTTGTTTCATGTGTTATAGTTGTTATAGGTGTTTTAGTTGTTTAAAGTGTTTTAGTTGTTATAGTTGTTTTAGTTGTTTCAATTGTTTTAAATGTCCTAGTCGTTTTAGTTGTTATAGTTTTTTTAGGTGTTATAGTTGTTTTAGTTGTTTTAGGTGTTCTAGTTGTTATAGTAGTTTTGGTTGTTTTAGATGTTTTAGTTGTTTTAGTTGTTTTAGTTGTTATAGTTGTTGTTGTTGTTTTAGGTGTTATAGTTGGTTTAGGTGTTAGAGTTGTTCTAGTTGTTTTAGTTGTTTTAGTTGTTTTAGTTGTTTAGTTGTTCTAGTTGTTTTAGTTATTTTAGTTGTTTCAGTTGTTATACTTGTCTATAGTTGTTTCAGTTGTTTTAAATATTCTAGTTGTTTTACTTATTATAGTGGTTTTAGTTGTTGTAGTTGTTTAGTTGTTTTAGTTGTTCTAGTTGTTTTAGTTCTTATAGTTGTTTTAGTTTGTTTAGTTGTTTTTGATGTTATAGTTGTTTAGTTGCTTTAGTTGTTCTAGTTGTTTTAGTTGTTTTAGTTGTTCTGGGTGTTTTAGTTGTGCGAGGTGTTCTAGTTGTTCTATGTGTTTAGTTGTTTAAAGTGTTTTAGTCGCTTTAGTTGTTTTAGTTGTTATAGTTGTTTCAGTTGTTTTATTTGTTCTAGTTGTTGTAGGTGTTTTTAGATGTTTGAGTTGTTCTAGGTGTTTTAGTTGTTTAGTTGTTTTAGGTGTTTTAGTGTTTTTATGTGTTCAGTTGTTCAAGTTGTTTTAATTGTTTTAGTTGTAATAAGTGTTCTAGTTGTTTTACGTGTTCTAGTTGCTATAGGTGATTAAGTTGTTTTAGGTGTATAGTGGGTTTAGGTGTTATAGTTGTTCTAGTTGTTTTAGTTGTTTTAGTTGTTTTAGTTGTTATAGTTGTTTTAGTTGTTTAGTTGTTCTAGTTGGTTTAGTTGTTTTAGTTGTTTCAGTTGTTATACTTGTCTATAGTTGTTTCAGTTGTTTTAAATGTTCTAGTTGTTTTACTTATTATAGTCGTTTTAGTTGTTGTCGTTGTTAGTTGTTTTAGTTGTGTTAGTTGTTTCAGTTCATTTAGTTGTTTTAGTTGTTTAGTTGATTTGATGTTATAGTTGTATAGTTGTTTTAGTTGTTCTAGTTGTTTTAGTTGTTTTAGTTGTTTTTGGTAATTGTTTTGTTCGAGGTGTTTAGTTGTTCTATGTGTTTTAGTTGTTTGAGGTGTTTTAGTTGTTTTAGGTGTTATAGTTGTTCTAGGTGTTCTAGTTGTTTTAGGTGTTATAGTTGTTATAGGTGTTTTAAGTGTTTAGTTGTTATAGGTGTTTTAGTTGTTTAAGGTGTTTTAGTTGCTCAGTTATTTTAGTTGTTTTAGTTGTCTTAGTGTTTTAGTTGTTGTAGTTGTTTTAGTTGGTTTAGTTGTTTTAGGTGTTCTAGTTGTTTTAGGTGTTGTAGGTGTTTCAGGTGTTTAGTTGTTATAGGTGTTATATGTGTCTTAGTTGTTTTATGTGTTATAGTTGTTTAGGTGTTCAAGTTGTTTCAGGTGTTTAAGGTGTTATAAGAGTTTTAGGTGTATCAGGTGTTTTAATTGTTTTAGGTGTTTTAGTTGTTTTAGTTGTTTTAGTTGTTTTAGTTGTTTCAGTTGTTGTAGTTGTTTCAGTTGTTATAGTTGTTTTGGTTGTTTTAGCTGTTTTATTTGTTTTAGTTTTAGTTTTTTTGGTTGTTTTAGTTTTTCTAGTTGTTTCAGTTGTTTTAGTTGTTTCAGTTGTCTTAGTTGTTTCAGTTATTATAGTTGTTTTAGTTGTTTAGTTGTTTTAGTTGTTATAGTTGTTTTAGTTGTTTTAGTTGTTTTAGTTGTTTCAGTTGTTCCAGCTGTTTTAGTTGTTTAGTTGTTTTAATTATTCTAGTTGTCTTAGTTACTCTAGTTGTTTAGTTGTTTCAGTTGTTATAGTTGTTTTTAGTTGTTATAGTTGTTTCAGTTGTTTTAGGTGTTATAGTTGTTTTAGGTGTTTTAGTTGTTTAATTTGTTCTAGTTGTTATATATTTTTTTAGGTGTTTTAGTTGTTATAGGTGTTTTAGTTGTTTAGAAAATATGGTTGTTTTAGGTGTTTTAGTTGTTTAAAGTGTTTTAGTTGTTTTAGTTGTTTAAATGTTTTAGTTGTTCTAGTTGTTATAGTTGTTTTGGTTGTTTTAATTGTTTTAGTTGTTGTAGTTGTTCTAGTTGTTTTAGTTGTATTGTTTGTTTAGTTGTTGTAGTTGTTTTATCTAATTTAGTTGTTTAATTGTTATAGTTGTTTAGTTGTTTTAGTTGTTTTAGTTGTTTTAGTTGTTTAGTTGTTATATGTGTTTCAGTGGTTTCAGTTGATTTAGTTGTTTTAGTTGTTTTATTTCTTTTAGTTGTTTAAGTTGTTGTAGTTGTTTCAGTTGTTTTAGTTGTTCCAGGTGTTTCAGTTGTTTTAGTTGTTTCAGTTGTTTTAGTTTTTCTAGTTGTTTAAGTTGTATTAGTTGTTTTAGTTGTTGTAGTTGTTCTCGCTTATGTAGTTGTTTTAGTTGTTTTAGTTGGCTTTAGTTAGTTTAGTTGTTATAGTTTTTTTTAGGTGTTATAGTTGTTTTAGGTGTTATAGTTGTTATAGTTGTTTTAGTTGTTTTAGTTGTTATAGTTGTTATAGTTGTTATAGTTGTTATAGTTGTTTTAGTTGTTTAGTTGTTATATGTGTTTTAGTTGTTTAAGTTGATTTAGTTGTTTGAGTTGTTTTAGTTCTTTTAGTTGTTTAAGTTGTTTTAGTTGTTACAGTTGTTTAGTTGTTTCAGGTGTTTTAGTTGTTTTAGTGGTTTTAGTTGTTTCAGTTGTTTTAGTTGTTCAATTTGTTTAAGTTGTATTAGTTGTTTTAGTTGTTGTAGTTGTTTTAGCTTATGTAGTTGTTTCAGTTGTTTCAGTTTTTTTAGATGTTTTTAATTAGTTTGGTTGCTTTAGTTGTTTTTTGTTTTTATTGGTGTTATAGTTGTTTTAGGTGTTTTAGTTATTTAAGGTGTTTTAGTTGTTATATATTTTTTAGGTGTTTTAGTTGTTATAGGTGTTTTAGTTGTTCAGGTGTTATAGTTGTTTCAGGTGTTTTAGTTGTTCAAAGTGTTTTAGTTATTTTAGTTGTTTAAGTTGTTTTAGTTGTTTAGTTGTTATGGTTGTTTTGGTTGTATTAGTTGTTTTAGTTGTTGTAGTTGTTTAGCTGATTTAGTTGTTTAGTTGTTATAGTTGTTCTAGTTGATTTAGTTGTTTTAGTTGTTATAGTTGTTTAGTAGTTCTAGTTGTTTTAGTTGTTTAGTTGTTTTAGTTGTTTTAGTTGTTTAGTTTTTTATAGTTGTTTTAGTTGTTTTAGTTGTTCTAGTTGTTTTAGTTGTTATTGTTGTTTTAGTTGTGTTTGTTGTTTAGTTGTTTCAGTTGTCTTAGTGGTTTTAGTTCATTTAGTTGTATTAGTTGTTTAGTTGTTTTTGATATTATAGTTGTTTAGTTGATATAGTTGTTATAGTTGTTATAGTTGTTTTAGTTGTTTTAGTTGTTTTAGTTGTTTTAGTTGTTTTAGGTGGTTTAGTTGTTAGAGGTGTTTTAGTTGTTTTAGTTGTTTTATTTGTTATAAGTGTTTCAGTTGTTCGAGGTGTTTTAGTTGTTTAACGTGTTATAGTTGTTTTTTGGTGTTATAGTCGTTCAAGTTGTTTTAGTTGTTATAGATGTTTTAGTTGTTTTATTTGTTCTAGTTGTTGTAGGTGTTTTTAGTTGTTTGAGTTGTTCTTGGTCTTTTAGTTGTTTGAGTTGTTTAGTTGTTATAGTTGTTTTAGTCGTTTTAGTTGTTATGGTTGTTTTAGTTGTTCTAGTTGTTTTAGTTGTTTTAGTTGTTTTAGTTGTTTTAGTGGTGTTAGTGTTTCTAGTTGTTTAGTTGTTTTTTGTGGTTTTAGTTGTTTTAGTTGTTTGATTTGTTTTAGTTGTTGTATTTGTTTTAGTTGTTGTAGGTGTTTTAGTTGTTATAGGTGTTTTAGTTGTTTAGTTGTTATAGTTGTTTTAGTTTATTTAGTTGTTATAGTTGTTTTAGGTGTTATAGTTGTTTGAGGTGTTATAGTTTTTTTATGTGGTATAGTTGTTTTAGGTGTTTCAGTTGTTGTAGTTGTTTTAGTTGTTATATTTGTTATAGTTGTTTTAGTTGTTATAGTTGAATTATGTGTTTTTAATTGTCTGAGTTGTTCTAGGTGTTTTAGTTGTTTCGTTGATTCCGTTGTTTAGGTGTTATAGTTGTTTTAGGTGTTATAGTTGTTCTAGGTGTTCTAGTTGTTTTAGGGGTTATAGTTGTTATAGTTGTTTTGGGTGTTTAGTTGTTATAGGTGTTTTAGTTGTTTAGTTGTTATAGTTGTTTTAGTTTTTTTAGTTGTTATAGTTGTTTTAGGTGTTATAGTTGTTTGAGGTGTTATAGTTTTTTTATGTGGTATAGTTGTTTTAGGTGTTTCAGTTGTTGTAGTTGTTTTAGTTGTTATATTTGTTATAGTTGTTTTAGTTGTTATAGTTGAATTATGTGTTTTTAATTGTCTGAGTTGTTCTAGGTGTTTTAGTTGTTTCGTTGATTCCGTTGTTTAGGTGTTATAGTTGTTTTAGGTGTTATAGTTGTTCTAGGTGTTCTAGTTGTTTTAGGGGTTATAGTTGTTATAGTTGTTTTGGGTGTTTAGTTGTTATAGGTGTTTTAGTTGTTTA
>SDVV010001849.1:0-24446 GCA_016164225.1 Gammarus roeselii
ACACATACACACACACATACACAGACGCACACGTGCACACACATGTTGCGGGCGTGAAGAAACAGAGACACAACACAACCCATCACTCCAGCATCACAGCAATATATACATATATACAAACATAATCTACAAAAAAAGGGGAGGGAGAGGTGGCCCATCCAGCAGGTAGATCCAAAGCTAAGATACCAACATGTTACAGAAGAACCTCCCTCAACCTAAACAAACTCAAACAGAACATCACCCAGAAACTCCACAGGCAACCCCTTAAATGCAGCCAGGGAATCTGACTTATGCCACCATAAAACTTGAAAGGCTGTTCTAAAGCTCAACACATCATGCTCCAAAGGATCTCCTCTTGATGTCTGTATTACAAGCTGGCATCAAAAGCTTATAGTGATAGCCTCGTGTTCTTGCATCAGGATCTCTCTAAAAAATACCCCCAAGGTTGGGGCCTTTGTCCAACCTGCAGATGATCTTCCAGTATTTAATAAGGTCTGCCCTGAGAAACCTTCCTCCTATAGGAAATAAGCCAAGTTGGTTTAGTCTGTAAAAGTAATCCAATTCTGTCAGACCATCCACACTTCTTGTCCATCCATCTCTTCTGCACAGACTCAGCAATTTCAAATCCCCAAGAAAACCCACATTCCACAAAGACAAACAATAATTGGTGAGAGGCCTAATGTGCATCACAAAGAGGGACACCATAAAGTGAGGACTACAGCAAACGGTGGATCTCAACAGGCTGTTGGCCAATCCTGAAGCCTTACCCACCACCTCTCTGACATGATAGTGGAATTTCAGTTTTACATCAACCACCACACCAAGGTCCCTGTGGGATTGAATAAACTTTATTGGAATCCTAATCAAATAGTACAGAGCCAGCGGATTCTTATCAGTCCACTCAACAAACCCACAAGCAAACCTCAACACCACACACTTCTCCGAGTTCAGCCTCAAGTTCCAAGACAAAGCAACAGCGCAAACTCTGTCCAAATCCAACTGCAGATATGACACACCAGCAACTGCAGACTCCTACACCCTCATGTACCAAAGGTAAAGCTTGTAGTTGTCAGCAAATGCTTCAAAAGAACACAGAACTCCATTTGTGATTTGATTAATGTATATCAGAAATAGCACAAGGCCCAGCACCAAACCCTGCGGCACACCACTAACCACTTCTCTCAACTCACTAGAGAGTTCCAGACTCTAACTTCTCTAACATCAGAGTGTGGGGACACAAAATCAAAGGCCATAGAGAAGTCCAGAAAAAATGCATCCACATCAAGACCCTGATCCACCCACTGAGACACATCTCCATTTGTAAGTAGGAGCTGATCCTCAGTGGACCTGCCATTCAAAATCTAAACTGATCTTCAGAAAAGATCCTACCAGCCTCCAAAAAGATGTAAAATGAGAACTATTATATGCTCCATTGACTTACAGAAAACCAAATTCAAACAAACATTGGAATATTTTCAAGTGTGGTTCCAGGATTTAACCTTGGATAAGGGCACAACATTAGACAATTTTCACAGCTGAGACAAAGTAGAACTTTTGGTGTTTAATGGTCACAATAGAAGTTATACACTAAGCAAGCATAAAATTTCTAGGCTACGTACTTTTTGAGATTGTGCGTATAAAATGCAAGGAATTACCTGGGTTATTGCTAGATGTTATGTATTAGCTTCTATGTTCTACTACCCTAAATATTATTAAATATGATTCATTTCTGGCATCTGGCTGGAAACAATTTTTCTGCCCTCAACTGCTAGACTGGAAAACTTGGCAGGCAGTGTCTAACATTATGACTGTGCACTGGATATCCTTGTCTGCAAACTTAATGTTCCTAGAATTTAATGAACTCCGATATGAAAAAAAAATATTTCCAGCACACATCATGTTAGATAATCTACTATTTCCAACATTTTAGTACATGTGATGTTCTAAACTTCCTACCAAATTATCCATACTAAGTTTGCAGTGCAAGAGTGCCTGCTGAAACAAAATTGTAGCTAGCCTTATCTGCAAATATTTGGAATTGCTATGGAGTTCAGAAAAAGTACCTGCAATATTTGGGAAATGTTATAAATAGAGATCAGCAAATGTGGTCGTAGCTAATATTTTTGGAAATGCTAAGGAGATCACACAAAGTGCCTGCAATAGTTTGGAAATATATGGAGATCAGCATAAGTGTTGCAATATATTGGAAATGCTATGGAGATTAGCAAAAGCATCTGCTGTATTTTTCAGGTAGCTAGAAAAGTGTTGCAGTTGCCACTTGCCAACAACATGTTATTGACCTCTTGAGGCTGAATTTCATTCAGAATTGTCTATTTGTCAGTAGAATATTAAAAAATTTCATCACAATTTAGTTGAGAAATGAGCTGTTTTATCTCAAACTTGTTGATCAATTATAAGAATAATAGAATCATTTTGTTGACTTATGACATGCTTCCCAATCTGGAATGGATTGACAAAATTTGAAATCCAATTGCTAGTTTCTCTCCTAAATATGATAAAAATTTCATGAAATTTCTCCCAAGTTGACAAAATTGGTAATTCATAGTCCAAATCATTGTTTTGAGAAGTTGACAAAATGTTTTTGATAATGGTCACTCTTTCCACCTGAAAGGTTGCAGTTCCTGGCAAGCATTGAAAGTGATTTTGGATGTACCTGATATTTAGTAGCTATGCAGTGTGAAGTTTATCTGGCCCCATTTTAATGTCTGGCCAAATTGCCAAATTACAACTTTATATCTGGCTAGATTGCTGGATTATGGAAAACATTATAAATTTAGCTTAGAAAAATTATGCGGACATGAAAATTAACAATTAGATAGCTATAAGTTACATGTCTAAGTTCCATCATGATAATTATTAATTAGTTAGGCATAGGATTCAAAAATTGTGATTAATTTATGTCAATTCAATGATAACTTTACATCAGTGGGCAAATTGGGGCTGTTCATAAAAGAAAACAATACTAAAAATTAGCTAACCAGGGTTAAAAAAACTGAATGACATTCTGATATATGAATAATTTTATCCCAACTTTGGCTGATTATTATATATTTAATTGACCACAAATTAAGCTACAGTGCTAGCAAGTGTAAACATTTTAGTATCCATGAAATGAAGTTTGTGAATATCTTATGTTTGAGGTGGTTTAAAAAAAAATACTGTTAACTAATCTAAATTTGAAGTACTGAGATATGGAAAAAACTGACTTGAAAGCAGTCTTCATATTATTTAAGCAATAATGCAGCCATTAATTGGAAAGATAGTCTTGTGATTTTGGCTCACAAATGCCAATGGAAGTTTATTCAATGAACAAATTACTGAGGTTGAGGCTAGTGGTAGGAAACTGTTTCAGGGCCAAGCAATCATTTCTATCAAGATATAAAAGAACAATGTAAACCCTTAGGAAGCAACTAATCCAACCAGTTGGAGACTACTCTCTCTCTTTAGGATACACATAAATAGAAAGATTGAAAAAGACTTACAGCAGTTCAAGAAGCTTTACCTGAAAAATTACGTGGATAGCAAGAGTAAATGTATTTATTATGACCAATTGAAAGCCTTGAGTTTATACTTGAGATATCCAGCTATCCGGCCAAAATCATTATCTGGTGCATCCCTAAGAGAAATTAATCTAATGCAAGGTTTATGCACATTATTTTTTTTTCATGTAATATTCACTACTGATGTATATTTGCTCTTTCAAATGGTCCTCTCCAACTTCCAATTTTTATTATAATTATTGGAAATGATAGACAGGCCCATAATGGTGAATTGGCTCCCCACAGTTTTCTTGTATAATTCTTTTCCAGAATGTTTTTACTTGATGCTGTAACTTGTTTTGCTTATGTGTTCTAATAAAAGTTGGGCACCTACTCAATTCAAAGGTTGTAAGTTGCATGGGTACTTTCCCAGTTATTGCAAAGTTTCCTTATTGTGGCCTGATTCTGATGTCTTTTTTTCATCTTTTGCAGGAGTTTTATCTACTTGTGTGGCACCTTTTTTTCTAGGTTTCTGAACATGATGTAGCTAGTGACCAAAGCAAATCACCTGATATGATAATAAACCTGTCCATAGTGAAATTCAAAATCACTATGTGTGAGGCAATGTTATTATTTAAAAAAATGCAGTGTGGGAGATGAACTCAATGCATAACAGTTTTGGTAGTGGCGGTGGTGGGGGCTACTCGGGCCCCTACCCAGGATATGTGCCTCCATCTGCTCTACCTTATTACAATGGCTATCCAGGTGAACTTGCTGCTTCACAAGCTCCAGGAGCATATTATGGCAAGCCATCAACAGGCATGCCAGGCTATTCATCTGGCATGGCTGGATATTCTGCTCCAAACATAAACAATTCTATGTACTACCAGCAATATGGCCTGGGATATCAATATGGATATGGCAAATATGGCTTGGGAGCTGGACTGACAACCAGTTTGGGTTATGGCTCAGAATTGGGTGGACCAGCTAGTATTGCTCCATCATCTCTTGGAGGACTGCAAGCACCTACAACTGATCTTGGGCTGACTGGTTCCATGTTCTCTAAGGGAAGCAGCAGTGGCAGCATGGGAGGCAGCAGCAACAAATACTCCAACTTGGGCAATTCTTCTCCTCACTCTATTGCTGCAAGCCAAGCTAATTCAGTAATCTCTGCTGTTACTCCCACACCCCCTTCCGCTAGTCCACATAGCCTGTCAAATGCTTTGAGAGGTCATGGAGCAACACCCAGTCCTCCAGTAGATCCTACTGATGGAAAAAAAGATCTGGATAAGATGAGACGGTGTCAACTGTGTGGTCAGGTATTTAGACTCATGAGTGAATGTTTGGCTCATATGAAAGCTGTACATGAAGCACCTATGCCTATGTATGGTATGCCACACTCAAGCCACACCAGTCAGTCGATGGTGCCACCACACTTACAGTCGCATGGCCCATCCCGCTCATCATCAATGACTACAGCACCAGACAGCCCTCTCATGGCACTAGAACGGATGGGCTGGGGTAAAGATCAAGGATTGATGCCTTCATTGCATTCATCTTCATCTCCAATTTCTCAGCCATATCCATCCCCTGCCAACGCACAGTCACATCAGACCCAATCAATGTCTTCCCATCAGATCAATATGGTACCAAACCCTCACTTATCTGACCCTCGGTATGGTGACCCATCGCAACAATCAGCCAAGAGATTAAATGACTTCTACAACTCTTGTAATGCCAATGCCAACATGAATCATGAACAAAGTTTGTCCGCAATGGATAATCTTCATCATCATCATCCAAGCTCAACTGGGAGTGGGCTAAAGTCTCGGAAATCTTCGTCTTATTCTGTATCCAGTATAATTGGTGAAAATAGTGACACAAGAAGGGAGCGACGGGAACTAATGGAGCGAGGAGTGTCTGGTGAACCTCCTCAGACTCACTCCCCCAGCTTGCCTCCAAGTTTAACTCCAAATTTACCTGTAACTTCCACACCCAGTCTCCCTCCTAATCTCTCTCCTAATCTTCCAGCTCAACTTCAGCAAACACTTCCTTTATCTCATAACCTGAGCTCCCAACCACCACAATTAACTCCCAATATTCCTTCCAATTCTCAACCATTGAACTTGAACTCCAATACACACATGAATCAGCAACCTCCTACTTTGTCTCCTAGTTACTCTACTCACTCCCATGTAACCCCTATTGAATCTCCAAACAGTGTTAGTTCTACCAGTGCTATGTATCACCCTCCAAAAACACAGGCTAAACTAGATACACAAAAGCAAGACTTGGCCAATAATACTCAATCAATGCCTTCACAACACTACAGTAATACTCACTATGGTGGAACTACCCAAAGTCGGATAGAAACACTTCAACAAAATTCCCACTGCGAAAATACTGAGCAAAGAATGCCCAATGATTCTAGCATAGAGATGGAGCAACATTACCAACAGTACCACCAGCAAAATGACATGGGGATACAACACAATCATCAAATAGCTAGGCCACCTCACAAGGATGATGAAAAGTTGGATAAATTATCCAACTCGGAACACAATGTGGATTTGAACCATCAGGATCATGATCTGATGTCACAGCATATGCAAAATAAACATGATGCTGTGTCCCAGCCAGATTCAATTCATAAGTATGCTTCAGGAATTGAGCAACAGAATAGTCCAGCACAAGAAGCATCACAATCACAATTCCCAGAAGCCCAGTATGAACACGGCCTCAATAAAAGTGAAATGGATATCCAATCAGTTCAAGAACTGCCGCAGTATCACAAACATCCAGCGGAGCAAAGTCAGACTGAGAGTTTGCAAGAAAATTCACATCAAATTGATTCACACCACCAACAGGAAGAAAGTCCGAGTGAACCAAGTGAAATCCAGCATGAGCAGAGTTTGCTTTCACAACAGGAGGAACTGGATGGCCAGAGTGATTTTCAACGTGAAGGTTGTGTTGAAAACCAGAGTCAATCTGAAGAAACAGCTGAGGATTACCAAGCAAGTGAACCTACATCAACAAGCCCGTCAGTACAAGAAAATGAAGTTGGCGAATTGAACAATTTTTCTAAGTTGGCTGAATCTGAACAGCTTTCAAGTGAGTATAATGCAGACCAACACCAACAACAAATTTTTGCTGTTGATAAAATTCCCACAGAAAAACTGTCACAGGAAGTGCCTGATGATGAGTTGGAGGAAGAACTGCAAAACAGAACATTTGAGCCTCAACAGAGTTTAGCCCAACAACTGTCTGAACAAGAATCTCATATGGAATCATCTGATATGACTGCAACTGAAGATGAAAATACCCCAACTACAGCCAATTTTCAGAAGGAAGAGCCTTGCCAAGATTCTAGTCAGCAAGAGAAATCAGAGTTTCCAGTGGCTTCACTTGACCAATTAGCAGATGATTCCAATTCAAATTCTTCTGATCAAGTACAAAATGCATCAATTAATGAGGGTAGCTCTTCAAAAAATTTAGACCAGGACTGTCAGTACCGGCACGAAAATATTTCTACAGAAAACAGTTTAGAACCAAATAATGAGGAGAACCTCATCAGTTGCAATGAACAAGTTTGTATAAATGCTGACCAGGCAAAAGATCTGTCTGGAGTTGAGTCAGAATCTCACATAGTTGAAGATATACAATCAGGAATGTGCTCTGAAACGGAATCTCAATCAAACAGTGTTGACCTTGACCAAAGAGACCGAGTGAATAGTGAAGAAGTTACATACTCAGATAATACTAATGAATACAATGAAATTAAGGATGATTGTTCTAAAGACAAGTATAGCTCAAAACAAGATGTAGCTTATGAGACTAAACAAGAAAGTACTGATGACCATGTTGAACTTTCTCCAGTAGAACAGGTGCAGGAAGAACAAGCTTATCCATCTGCGCTAGATGAAGATATAGGTGATGAAGATGAACCTGGAGATCCTACTCATTCTATTCATGAATCTGAAATGTCACCCAATTCAAACAGTCAACCTACCTCATGGTCAGGATCTACTGCAGAAACTCATCATCCTGTTCTGGAACAGCAGCCTCGACAATACACTGTAGAACCACCAGTACAATCTCCTCAGCAAGTGCCTAGACACCATTCAGAACTGTCCAGTGGAACACACTCTTCAGAGCAGTCTAGTGGAACGTATCCATCTGAGCAGTCCAGTGGATCACACTATTCATTACAGTCCAGTGGAACCTATCCATCTGAGCAGTCCAGTGGAATGTATTCGTCTGAGCAGTCCAGTGGAACGTATCTACCTGAGCTGTCCAGTGGAACACACCATTTGGATCAGTCCAGTGAAACACACCATTTGGATCAGTCTAGTGAATCACACCATTCTGAACAATCCGGTGGAACACATCTTTCAGAACTGTCTAGTGGAGCCCCTCATTCAGTACACTCAATTGGAATACACTCTTCAGAGCAGCCCAGCGCTATGTCCCCTTCTGAACAACCTTGTACCATGCTGCATTCAGAGCAACAGAATGCTTTGCATCACTCAGAGCAACCCATTTCTCAACTCCATTCTGAATTATCTAGCACACAACTCAATTCAGAGCAACCGAGTGCGCGGCAGCATTCAGAGCATGTTCCAGTACCACATCATTCTGAGCTGTCTAGTACACAACACCATTTAGAACAATCTACCAACCACCCTTCTCAGTATTACCAGCAGAAACAAAATCATCAACCAACAGAGTATGCAGATAAAACGAGCATGCCAGTTCAACAGTCTCCTCAAAAATCTCAACAAGCAGCACCTTATAGAGGGTCTTGGCCTTCAGGCTATCCAAATAGCAGTAGCAGCAGCTACCAGTACCATCAGTATGGAAGTCAGTCGTGTGGGCCAAATCCAGCAATGATGATTCCACAAGCGGGAGGCAGCAAAATGCCATCCTATGCCTCTCACTCACGATATCCTCAGCAGTACCCTAGCCCTGGCTATGACAGTCGCCGGCCTATGCCAAACCCATACCCTGCTCAGGGTCACTGGTACCCAGCAGCTCCCGGCCGAGGAGACACTAAACCTCCGTGGACGGGTTGGGCATCGTCACAGGCTCATGGGTATCCTCAGTCTTATTTTTATGGAGGGAGCAATGCGGCCAACAGCAGTCAGCACATCCAGCAGCAGCACACTTCACCTCAGCACAAGTATCCCCCTCACCAGACATCTCCTCTGCCCACAACACCTAAGGCAGCAAAGGAGAATACAGTTGTACCGCCTGTATCTTCACCACAGTCAACACCTCCAGCACCCTCTGATCTGCCAATAAAAATGGATGAACCTGAAGTTCCTCCAAAGATGGAAAATTTCAAATCAGAAACCACACCTGATAGTTTGAAAAAAAATATTTGTAAAACCAGTCCTACGGACAAGCCACGTTCAAAGCGTAATCGTCCCGGACCAAAGAGTCGCGTGGATCGCAAGATCAAAGCGGAAGCCAATTGCATCCAAACTCCCCCTTCTTGTCCCCAGCACAATGGAACAGTCAATCCTCCTGTGCTTACTCCCCCAGCAATCGCCACGTCAGTTGAGTCTTCAGACTTTTCTGACAATGAGGTTGAGGATGAGCCTAGATTAGCAGTGTTGAAACCAGCAAAAAGATTTAAAGGACCTGATGGGTCTTTTGTTGGGCCTAAACGCGTGAAACTTGCAAAAATGGTTCGTCAGCGGCAACATACTAGACAGAAATTAATTCAAGATCAAATAAAACAATCTGAATTGGAAGAACAGCTCACACAGCAGTGGGTGGACAGAGCTTCTGAACAAGAAGGACCACTGGCTAATGTTTTACTGAAGTCTTCGTTATTGTTGGGTGATCAGAATGTGGAAGAGTCTGAGGTGATGGAAGAGTGCATTGCCTCCATGACTGCTCAGCTACTGCCCTTGCAAACATCCTCTGAACAGGATTCTCTCTCCGGAAAGGAAAAATCTCAGGCCAATAGTAATGGGACTCTTTTGGGAATCAAGAAGGCTGGCCGCAAGGCTTATCCAAGCAAGGTACTACACAATAATAATTCGGTCATCATTAAAACTCATGGTAAGCAAAAGTTTGTTCCAAAATTGAGAGCAAAAGATTTCAAGTGGAGTCACTACATAAAGTCAATGCGGTTTTGGTGTAAAGATTGTGGCCATGGTTTCAAGAATCAGAAAGAAAGTTCTCAACATGGGGAAGAACAATGCAAGTGGAATTGCTTGTATATGATTGAATGTTATGTCAGTGTAACGGACATCGTACAGCACAAACTTTATGGCAGTAAGGTGAGTAAATTGATTTGTTGGGATGAGCAGGTAGCTAGTAAAAATTTTGAAAAGCACATCAATTGATATATACACACACACACCCTTTTTTTTGCTTTTGATATTGAAACATAAAACCTGAATCTGCTTGGCTATTTGAAAATCCCAGTTGCCATAAAATCTTGGAGTATCATGAATATTAAAAAAAAATCCAAACGTACACAATTCATGCGCGATTCTAGCATTTGATAAATATACTTTTGCAACTCTCTTCTGAAACAGGGGTAATAGTTTAATGGTGACTTGCATTACAGGTGCTGCAAACTTTTATTCAGTTGGGGATCAGCAACGACAGAAAGTTTCAAGTCACAGTTACCTCTGCTAAACCACACATCAATAAGACCTTCAGTAAACAAGAAGCTATGATCACAGCCAAGTTGAATATCATGTTAATTGACAAGGTGTAATAAGCAAGATATTGTAGCTATTCAGTTATTTCCAGCATGATGTTCTAACTTTTTTTCTTCAACATTTAAGGAGCCTGGGCTATTTTTTACCATCTTCACATTGCTGTTGTTCCGCTTCCGATAGTTGTTGGTTTATGTTACTCAGGTGGAAGAGCTCTTGGAGGAATACCAGGTGGACGGTGAATACAAGTGTGGTCGATGCAGCACCATTGTGTCCCGCAAGGCGGATTATCTGGTGCATGTGGACACTCACAAAGACTTCATGCCGTGGGAGTGCACGATATGCGGCACGAGATTTAAGATCAGAGGTTCATTGAAGGAGCATCTCCGCTACACTCACATGAAGGGCCGCGTTCCTTGTCTCAAGTGCAATAAAGTTTTTGCCACATCAACTTTACTGAGACAACATGTTAAGGTATGAACATAAATCTCATAACTCGTCAATTATTATTTGAATCATGGCTATTTATTGATCTCCTTCTGCAGTTATGATTTCCAGCCTTAGCAGCGAGTCATTGTTTACACAGTAGCTACCGTTTTTTATTACCATATGACGCGTTATGTATTGTTCAAAAGTGTCTCGGCGCCTAGCACTGAAGTTATCAACCTTGAAATGCCTCAAACCTCTAATAAAAAATGTTGATCAAAAGGGGCATTTTTGTTTCCTTTTCGTTAGAGTTTGCAAATAATGAAACACTGAGTATAAAACCCATAATAATTATGATCCTCCCTCCAGGTTCATACTCAGCATTACAAATATAACCGCACGGGCAAACACCGCGAGGAAGACTTGCGAGTGGCGCGTGAGACGGAGGAGGACCTGGACGAGAACGGCACACCCAGCGACCAGCTCTCGCATGAGGCCAACGAGTACCGAAACTGGTGCAAGCTAATGGAGCTAAACGCCATGAAGAACATCGCCACTTCAGACATGCTTCCCGAGGGCAACCATGACACCATGATGGGAGACCTGTCGGGCGGGGAAGAGGGTGGGCTTCTGAATAACATGGAGCCAGCCACGCCCACCAGCTAGTACATATACACACTGGCACATGCCACGAGTGGGTGAAGTTTGCTGGACCGTCATCACGGTGCTTCTTGATGAAACTCAGGTCTGGTTAGAATGGATCAAATGTTGAACCGTTCGTTCAATAGACAATCGGTGTAGATAAAGAATTGCTCTCTAATTTTTTGTTTTGTTTGTGACTTCTTTGTGTTTGAAATCAACTGCTACAGTGTCTATAGAGAAAGGCAGGGAGAAGCGTCTGTTGTAGTCAAAGTTGAGAACCCATGAAACTTGATTGTGTTTATAATTGACCGGACAGCCGTGGATTTTCTCAAGTAACTACTGACTGAAAGGTTCCCGATACTGCTGAAAAAGAGGAACCAACTCTAGCTTGTGTATTTTCTTTTTACATTCATATGGTAGGGCAAACCTGTTTGCGGATCTATTGACAGCTGCTGTCTAGGAGATGATAATCTGCTGTTGTATACCACGTTGTAAAGATAGTTGTAACATGATGTATTAGTCAGTTGTATCGTTGTGTAGGGTTGCTAGTATGTATTATTACAATCACAGCTCACTGTGTAGCTTTGACATTGCTAGTAGTTTAAATCTTGAGAAGTTTGTATATACTGAGAACTTTTATTTGGTGCTCATGCAGCTGTGACAGAAGATTTGCTGTGACAACTATTGCACATTTCTGGCCTTTTTCACTATTATTTCCCAAAAAAGTGCAACACTCGGTTAATTCTAACCGAATTGTATGTTTCTTCTTTATAAAATATACGGCAAATCTCCGCATTGCTTTTTGATAAGATTTTATGTTATTTATCAGGATATAGATACCATGTGGTGTGAAGGTATACCTTGTTCAGATAGTCGTCAAATTGCTGGCTTTATTGTTTGACGTGAACAGTTTAACCGGCAGGTCCTCGATCTTCAAATGACAGACTGTGGACGATACTTCTGAGCGTTAAGCCGGGGATTGGAGCGTTTCTGCTCATGTTTGATGCATTAGGCACTTGTTTAGACTAAACCCTTTAGTTTGTTTTGATCCAATGGGAAGCTTTCAACAGAGAGAATGCAGGCTCTGCTGTACAGATATTATGAATGAGTTGGCTAATCTAACCAAAAATAGGTATTTGGCAGTAAAGTTTGCCTTTGCTGCTTGAAATTTGACACTTTGGTTGTAGTGTTGCAGTAAAATTGGACTTCAGTTACACTGTTCAGTTAGAACAGTGTTGTGCAAATGGTTCGTCGTTTCTACAATAATAAAATATGGTAGAATATTGAGCTATGCAATTTACCAGTTCACCCCTCGACCTTTATCACCAGAAACCACTGGGAAGTGAAGGTCACTGGTCCATTAAACTTTTATTTTGTTGATATACGTGTGCCGCCTCTCTGTTATGGCTTCAGAAATGTTTGATTTGGTGGCGCTGCGCTGTAAGAATTTGTGCAGCTACTGACTTGCACAGCTTTAGTTTGACATACTGCGCGCGTAGGGTCAAATTCTTGACCATGGTTGATTGACGAGGAATGAATGAAGTGTTTCATTATGTGTTGTGCGAGACCATGCCTTGTTATTCATCTTGATTGGTCCATGCCAATCCAGGTCGGCCTGCTCACAGGTTAGAGCTTTATAATATCGTAGCTTGTTCACACTTCAAAAGTCTCCATTTTTTTAACTTGCGCATGTTTGCAAAGTCCTTTATGACTGAACCTAGCATGTGGCAGAATTCGCATGAGAAGTTTACTTTTTAAGTATTTTTTATTTATTTAACCTAAATATTGTCCTATCTGGAACTTGTTGCTTGCTATTGCCAAAGCCTCAAGGTATTTTATGCTTCACCCCCAAAAGGAGTTCATCAGTTAATGCGCGCTTCACATAAATAAATAACGTACGTTTCCAAAAAAGTCTCTGTTTCTTCTGAGCAACAACCTTCTTATTATTTGCTCTTGGTATAGACAACTGTCAAGCTGTGTTCTGTGATTTTTACAAATCTTCTTGTGTACGACATACTGAAACATTTGAGCTGCAGCACTAGCAGAGTGTCATTTATTTTGTTGTGTGTTGGGATTTGCTGTCATGCTCTTACTAATGGGCTTGGGGCCTGAACAAAAAAAAATCGATGTAGCTATACAAATGGGTAACAATTTATTATACAGTTTCTGCTTTAGTACCATGTGTAGTGAAATTTTTATTTTTCCATTTCGCACATTAAAATGCTGTATTCCACGTCTTTGACATGTAATCCAGAATTGTGATCAATGGCATGTTTGCCGTTATGTTAATAATCTTTGGAAAATGTTCTGTTTAGTGCAGTGTTGAACTGTATAACTCTGACTATAAAAAAATACGAGCTAAAATATTAATCAACCTCGGTGTTTAATTAGAACTAGGTATATAGAAATTAACACGTGATATATACAATTATTATTTTGATTTTTTTTTTCGTAAAGTACAGCTCCAAGGTTTTTATTAGCTCACACTTGCAAGGTAGCTAGGTAGAAAGGAAAATTTGTGATTATCAAACTGCTGAAGTTACACTCCTTTCTTTGATTTGGTAACTTGTTATTGGGGATGATACAATTCAAAGAAATTTAAATTGAAGTATTTTAATTTTGTAGAAGTACATTTACAATCTGAGAGCATATTGTTTACAGATTGACGATCCTTGACGTGATGCGGTCATTCATGCAAACTTCCAGCAACTGTAGCAGTAACATTCCTCACTTCAGCAAACAACTTTCATTATTTATTTATTTTTGTGTGCAATTTTATTGCAGTAGAAAGTGAGGTAACATTGCAGTAGAATGTGAGGTAACCTCTGTAAAAGAGGCTCTATATTCAACTGCCAATTAAGCCCTAATGTTGCCGATCTCGCATGCTGCGTTTTGTCCTATGCAGCATGTGAGACTATTGCTACGTGCCTTTGTGAAAGCTCGTAACTAAACGCCTCAAGAATCTCATCTTCTGATGGTTTAAAGTTGGAATCTCATTAGGGTAATTTCATTCTCATTTGTAAGTGTTTATTTGTTAGGTTGGAAGGGTTAAGGAATATATTCAAGATACTTTCTGTAACTTGAAACTAATTTCAATTGGTTTTTATTGATAATAAATAGCTAGGTACTGAAATAACTAAAGTTTGTCTTATTTGCTAAAATCTGTAATAGAGAACACTTTTTTCACTGACATATTCGCTCATGTTTACTGTTGAACAAAGTTTCTATACTGCAGGAAGGTTTTTTCATTCAAAGTTTGCCAAACAGTTTGTCGTTGCACTCCATTAAATGTTTTCCCACAATTTCATAGAAGAAAGAACGTAAATTTCTATATTCTTGCCCTCTAATTATCTACTCGAGGAACATTCATTTTCGACAAACAGGATGAATTTGTACCCCAGGTAGAGCAGTATTGTGTCGTCTCCCTATTTAACTCTTTAAGACGACAATAATGGTTTTCTTTGTAGCTTCGAAACCGTCGTGTGTAACACATGTTTTCGTCACGGCAAGACTCACCATTTGCCTCCGAGCTGCAAACACGCCTCGGTGCGATAGATCTTCCTACCGTCATCATTCTTTAACATAACCCGGTGTGATTGATCTTCCTATCGTCGCCGTTCCTCAACACGACCCTGTGCGATAGATCTTCCTGCCGTCACAATTTCTTAACACGACTCCGTGCAATAGATCTTGCTACTGTCCCCATTTCGTAACACAACTTGGTGTGATAGATCTTCCTACCGTCATAATTTCTTAGTACGACTTGGTGCGATAGATCTCCCTCCCGTCACCATTCCTTAACACAACTTGGTGCGATTAATCTTTCTACCGTCACCATTTCTTAATACAGCTTGGTGCTATAGATCTTCCTACCATCATAATTTTTTAATACGACTCGGTACGATAGATCTTCCTCCCGTCACCATTCTTTAACACGACTCGTTGCGATAGAGCTTCCTACCATCGCCATTTCTTAACAATGATCCTTCTTTTTCTTCTTTTTCCCCATCCACGTTTGTCGCTAGGTGGACAGTATATCGCGCTAGAAATTCAGGTCTCTCTAACTTAATTTTTTTCCGATCCTATCAACTCTCTTGGTATCTTCTTAAAAAACAAAACTGTTGAACAATTGTTTTGAAAAATTACGTACAATATTTTTGAACGTTGGGATAGACTGGGTATTCAGAGTCTTGCCTAGTTTCAACGTGTGTTGAATATATGTACTGTACTGTTATTAATGTGCTATGTTAGACCTGATACTTGTTTATTAGTTCTCTAGTTCTTGCTTTGTGTTGGCTCGTACTGTATTTTTTTGTACATTTGATCAGCAACACCACCCTTCAATCCATTGAAGCTGAGAATAGTATTTTTACGCTTAAAATTCATTACTCTTTAAGCAGGTTTCACATTTTGATCGAAATCGTGTGCAGGTGATTACTGTAAATACTGTTTACTTTACGTTAAGTGTTTACCTGTGTTTCTATTTTACGTTCTGTCGAAGCCCATCATTTTAAAGGCATTGAATCGCAAGTGTTGGAGTTGACCACTGATCGTTGAATCAATTCGAGTTAGTGCTTTTTACTACTTGGTGCTTTAAGTTACTTGAATAAATTGGACTTGTTGTGATTGTTTCTACCTTTAAGGCTAAATCATTAGTTTGCATCTAAGTTACTGTAACTGAGATGTGCCAAATAATATCTAAATTTGCACTTCCTCTGGATTACAGCTTTAATGATTAATGCTGCGGCCTGTTATTCACATCATCTGTTCCTCATCAGGCGTAACAAACCTGACAGACAAAAGTTATTCCTCCTCGACTGATCTAGTTTGCTGTTAAAATGGCCAGGTGCATCAAATTTGATGATGGCGTTGACGTGACAATGGGACAATCATTTGTCAGTTGCAAATATGACATCAACTTGACAAAAATGGAATAATAAGGTTCATGTTGCGCAATCAAATAGACTTGGTCTGATCAGATGCATCAAACGCAATGATAGCGTTCACTTCGTATGATCTCGTCCATCAAATGCGATGGTGATATTCACTTGACAACAGGTATGATTGGGTGCATCAACGCGCATGATGACATTAACTTGACAGATCAGAAGCATAAAATGCGATGATGACATTAATTAACATATCATGGTATGATCAGGTACATGAATATGCGATGATGACATTAACTTTGCATGATAAAATTCATGAGATGCTGTGATGTCATTAACTTGATAATTTTATATGGTCAACTGTGACGAGGACATTAACTTGCAAACATTACATGGTCAGGTGCATCCAGGCAATGAGGACATCTTGGTACGATCAGGCGCTTCAAATGTAAAAATCACAGCTGGTATGATCGGGCGCAATAAATTCGGAGAGGACATTAACTTCACTACATTGAATGGTCAGGGGCATCAAATGCGATGAGGACATTAACTTGACAACATTGAATGGTTAGGTGCATCAAATGCAATGAGGACATTAACTTGACAACATTGAATGGTCAAGTGCATCAAATGCAATGACATTAACTTGATAACAATGAATTGTCTCGTGTAATGATGGGCATTTTGAAATACCATTGTTCTACGCGTATCTGAAATGTGAATATTTTTTACATGCCTAATTTTATAGAAATGTTGTGAGAAAATCGGCCTACGGCCACTCAAGTAAAAGTAGTTATTATTCTTTGAATTGTCCAAGGAATGTCAATGAAAGGATTGCAGTGATGATATTTACTCATTTCATGACCAGTTTACAACGAAATGTGCACCAGTGCAATATTATTTTATATGATATAGTTATGATGCTGTTGACATGATACAGACCACCGGTGATATAAATTGCAGTAGGTTAGAGTGTGGGCGTATTGTTTATGTTGTCTTGCTTCATGAATCCATTAAACTGAAGATCATAGTTTCGACTGGTCGTGCCATCAATGACTCGGGTATTTGTGTGCAGTCACTCCGTTGGTGGTTGGGTTTCTATTTATCAAACTTGGAAATTAGGCATTGTGTCATGATGAACAAATGAATGAAACTTCATCCTGCATTGACACTTGCTTCAGGCTAATTCACTGCATTTGTTTGTTTCTGAGCATGCGATGTACTGGGATGAAAGTAAATCCAATTTTTTTCCTAATTATAAACTGTTGAAGAATGTTGCATGCTCTATCTTTTTCTTAGTGAATATGTCCAATGTTGACACCTGTTATGAAGTTCTTTGACGTCTATTAATTATCTATAGTAACACTTGATAAAGGGTGAATGAAACACGTGGCTATGATAGTTAGAATTGTGACAGGACATGTGTGTTACAGGAGTATCATGTGATATTCATGGTATCGTATTCGTTATGTAACATTTAAAAAAACATATTGAAAATCAAATTTTAGATCGCCAACACTGCGGAAGCAATTCAAACCGAATCAAATCATTTAAACATAAAAAAACAATGCCTGTGGAACTGAAACTAATTATTACCTGCAGAGGAAAATATAATTGAACTTATATCATAATTGGGGGAACATGGCTTTCCTCACACTAAATCATTATTTTACAATATTAACAATGTAAACAGAATAACCAGACTAAATCAACATCTTAAATTGCTAACCTTCTTCTGTGCGGTCTGGTGATGTGATGTTTTGATGCATGACGATAACACAATTCTACTCCTGTCTTAATTATTGAATGGGCGTGCTCAGCTTTATTTGATTATCCAATGAGGGAAGAAATGTACTATTCTTTGTATCCTCCCAGCGACATGTTTTTCATATTTTCTACGCAAAAAATGTATCCGTTTCAGAGACTTCCATGAAATATTTTCATATGTACAGGCTGAAATTTTCTCAAGATAACTTTTGTTTTCTCAAAATGTATGAAAATGTGGTCATGATTTATGCCTGTGTCTGATGACGTGTTGAAGTTTACCACAAGCACAAATCACCTACTTGGTCCGTGTCTCCCGTTTAATAAGTAACACTTCAAATAAATCGTTGAGACGTATAAATGAGGATTCCGTGTAACAGGAGAGCCAAGGGTGAGATACAAAAAAGGTATTTTTTAGCAGAAGTGGAAAGGTAGCTTCTCCATAAAATGAGAAATGACAAAAAACATAGAACATAAATTGACTTAATTAAGTGTAAATGCGGAGAGCTGTAACATACTGGTTATCGGAGTTTTGTTCTTCTGAATTTTATTTAATTGTTTGAAGAACATTGTGTTTGATGTTGGAAAAACACTGTGTTTGATTGTTTGCTGATGAAAATGTGGAAGTAAAATAATTAATGTTTTAATGCTTGCCTTTGCAAGTCCCACGAATGCTCTGATACTGTGCTGGATGACGTTAAACGTTACCTTGATTTCCATTTGGCTTTGTCCGTGTATGCTGTCGATGCAACACATCTGTGCTGGAAATGCTTGTCCATTAGCTACAAGTACTCCTGAGGAATGCGGGGTACTTTTACTTGAATTTGCTAGCAAACTCCACTTGAAAAGTGTCCATGGAGATGGATCAATTAGACTTCAATTAGGGATCACTTCAATTAAACAAGACTGAGGTGATCTTCGTCCCACTGCTAAGGGTCAAAATGATCCCCTGTGTAGTCTCTTGCATCCAACTTGAGAAAGCGTGTATATTCCTGTGTAAATTAGGTGATACTCATTAGTGTGCTGCCGCTGCTACTACTAAATATGCAATATCTAATTAAGTTTGGAGGTAAGGATATGTGTAAAGTGTACAATAGTCTGCTTTATAAACGTAATTCGGCAGCTTGCTCGATGTAGGATTATTACATAGTTCCTCAATGTGACTATTGAACTCGGCTAATGATAAGTGAACACGTCAAACAACACATTCACCTGACTGCTTTGCCTATTCAGGTTCTTATTTTATTATCTAATTTTAAAACTGAGCTACCGGAATGTAGCGTGTACACTACATGTAAGTCCTGGTAGCAATATCATTCAGTGATAAATGTTGCTAACCCAGTTCAGATCGGAGGTGCTCAACTAGCAAATCTACTTCACCAAAGGACGTTAAAGTACCTCTATTTGCTGCTCAGCACTGGAGTGTCATCTCAGTTCTCTGACAACACTTGATGGCAGAAAATCGATTGGCAAGTACCACACGCCATATTTTTCAGGGTAATCCTTAGCATTAGTTGCAGATTTGATCTCTACTGTGAACCGAGCTCGGCTGGGTACGAACTGCACACTTGGATGCTGTTTTGTGTAAAAATGCAGAGGAAATACTCTACATTTTTTTCTATGTTATTGAATGATAGCAGAAGTGCGAGCTAATTTGATACTCGTAAGCCCAGCTCGATTGTTCCGTATTTCTTGAACCCTTTCTTTGCTAAAAAATCGTATATTCTTCTAATTTTCATTGTAAAGCTTCTTATGCTTCGGAGCAGGCTTTACGCAAGTGTACTCAATTCATCGCCTTTATTTATCATTACAACGCTGATTTTTCTGCACGTGGCTATGATAGCATCTTTATTGAATAAATGATTTCAATATATTTGCTCAATAGCAATTTGCAGGCCAAGCCCAATTACTGCATCTTTAAAACTGTTCTAGGTAATGGTTTCTAATCAATGAAGACCTGACTTGAGGGTTTTTTGTGAACTAAAAATTACTCTGATATTCTTAGGTCTGCTCAAATTACAAACTAAATTTATCCTTCGCTGTTCAATGTACCGCCTTTGGTCCCGTGCATACCTTTCACATTTGCAGCATTTAGGACAGTGGTTTTACGCAGCAGTTACACAATCACTAATCTAAAATTTGTCCAGCTTGATGCAGTACTAGTTACCGAGTTGACGTTTGGCGCCAGAAGGACGCTGCCTCCAGCGCGCTAGACAGCCTCGTCACTCTAATCCAATTTCGCTGTTCAATTAGATCCTCGTCATCGAGGAACATTAGTGCGGCAGAGCGTGAGTTTGTGGGTTACTCTATTATGAGCCAACATGTAATTGAGAACCCGTTTATAAAGTCATTGTGGAGAAAGCTAGTTCACAAGATTGACAAGATCAAGATTTCTGTTCACAATTGATGAAATTTCCGACATTTTTTTAGCCTGTTCAATTAGCTGGTTTTGATATTATTAGTGCTTCCGCTTCATTCGTGTCATGCGTTAGGCACTTTGCTCCAAGTTTGGCTTCCTGCTGTATTATTGCGACTACCCTCTCCACAAATTCGTCGTCTAGGGGATTACTGAATGCTTTATCACCCCCTACGATTTTAACCATTTCAATTGACTGAATCATACGTTGTTAGGTAAGAGGTTTTCTTTTTGTATCCACCTGAACAGGACTAACTGTAAATAGGTAGAAATTGAGCTTCGATGTTGATTACTTACTATGACATTTGTTCAGTAACTTGTACATATAAGTAAGGTATCATCAGAAGGTGTCACAATTAGATCGTCTCACGTCAAAGTAACTGATGTTAAGCATTCATAAAGTTTAGATACTCGTGTAAGATACTCCGTAGTATTGTAGTCCAAACTCAGTTGTCTGGTGCTCTGTAACGACTTTTTGTTAATAAATCTAAATAAAACATCGGGCAAGTCTGTTCTAAGAAGGCTTCACTGAAATGTCTCCACAAAGAATGTTGGAAGAAGCTAATCCACTTTCTTAAAAAGTTCACGTGTTAATGATAAGCTTTTCAGAACAGAGTTACCCTTTGTGACGGCTAAAAAACATTTACAATTTAATTTTACCTCTTGTTCTGTTTTTCCATCGATTTCACGTATTCACTCGAAAGTTTGTCTGAGGCTTTTCTTACATATGTAGGTCAAACTTAACTCACTACTGGCGACTTGAACCTATAGTACCTGAGTAGAGAATCGTACCAGCAACAGGAATTGAACAATTTACTGTTAATTACAACCTTTTTGGAAAGTGCGGGCTAGGTCGTTATTTTTGTTTACAGAAAGTTTGTTAGACTGAGAAGTTGATCTGCATGTAGAACTTCTACTTTCTTATCGTTTGTTGGACATAAGCCTATAGTAGTTGTAGGCGTTGCGACTGAGTGCCTGAAGAGTAGTCGAATGGTTGGTGAGGCTACTGAATCTGTGTTTTATCTTGGACGTGGTGCCGATTGAGTGGCGTATTACTTGCTTTGTTCTGCTGTATAAGGGCAAAAGAAATGAACTTGAATGCTGCAACTTGAAAGGTTTGTTGTTTGGTGGGTAAGTTGTACTGGAAAGTGCTAATCAAGAGGATTTAGAGACTACGGATGGTGCGATTGGCAAGAAACAGTGCGGCTTTAGAAGTGGCACTGTGCAAGTCAGATTTTTAAGGTGAGACCAGTTGGTCAGAAGTGCGTTGCAAGGGAAAGGATTTATTTTGGGCCTTCAAACCTATACAGACGAAATACCGAATCCCCCAGGAAGAAGCGTGGCCGACGTCAAGGCGCACCTCACACTCGAACAAACTTAGCTCTTTTGCGCTCAAGGGTCCGGCCGGGCAACTCCGCAACACACTCTGGGCTAGGAGTGCGGCCCGAGGTCAGTTGGGCTTGGAGTGTGGTCCGAGATCATTGTCAGCAGCAGGGCTCAACAGCCTAATTGTTATACCCCTGCTGCGTCATAGTAACCGGGCCCTTCTCCGCCTTCGGCGTTTCTCAACGAAATGCCGAGGGCGGCAAAGCACAACAGGACAGAGTCAAAACTCATATACTCACAACCATTCTCCACTCACGCCCATCCATTGCACGCTCTCTTGCTACCTCGGTATGGATGGCACGAGTTTATTGGGTATAATAATGGGTGGAGTTGATAGTGAATCGGTCGTTTGCGGATGATGTGGTACGGGCGGCAGAGTCGGAAAAGTTCTGTCGGCTAGTGAGAGAGTTTGGTCGAGTGTGCGAGAGACGGAAGCAGCGAGTAAACGGGAGTAAAAGTAAACAAATGAGATATCCGAGAAATGCCGATGCGAGCGAAATTCGAGGTTTTGAAGTGGCAGCAGGGTGGACAAAAAATGCTTTCAGTCGAACCCTCAGTCGGAGAATGGGAAACAAAGTTCACCAACAGAAAAGACCAAGTGTTCATCAACCGCTTGTGCACGGGACACACGTGGATAACTCACAACCACCTGATGGATGTCGACATAGGACCAAACGCGCCGCCTTGCCCCTGCTGCCACCAAGTGGCTATCAGCGTGAAACACTTACTGATGGATTGCAACGCACTCGCGGCAGCCCGACGAGCGTTCCTAGATCCCCTGTGCAACCTACAAAGCCTACTCACGGACCCAACCTACCGTTAAAAGCTTATCGCTTACGGAAAACACACCGGACTATACGAAGCTGTCTAAACCTCAAACACCTGTGCAAATGAGGTGGTCTCTCCACCCCATTACGTACAGAAATAACAACACATTTTACGAAGATACGCATTAACTCTTTACTCTCTCGTACGCGCTAGTACGCAAATATGCCACAATTTAAATATGTACTGACTTCATCTTGACAAAACTAATATTTTCGCACGCGAGCCCGTGCGGACTTACCTGAATCAACGACGGTCGCGCCCTACGGGGGAGCCTGTTATGACTCACGTGGAGGTGGAAATGAGTCAAAAAAAACAAAAAAAAACAAGATATTGAAAAAAAAAGTTAAGAGGCCCATATCAAAAAAAAAAAAGATATTGAAAATAAAGTTAAATTTCTTGGGTATCTGGGCTTTCATGTGAAGAATTGGGGTGGATTTCGACGATGCTGTCTGTGCGCACTGTCGCGCGTGCATGTTATTCTTGGAGTTCTGAGTGGTTGGAGGCGGGGAATCGTTCTGTATGGGTCTTTATCTTGCCTGAATAAAGAAGTTGTACTAACAATCTAATTGGCCGTGTAGCTGTAAATATTGTGTTGCGTTGCTGCCGGAGCTGACGTTGTCCGTGTAGCCGTGAACCTTGTACCAATTTCGACGATACTATCTGAGCCACTGACGTATGGACATATAACTCACGGGGTTCTAAGGGCTTGGAGGCGAGGATTCGTTGCATCTGAGTCTTTATCTTACCTAAATAAATAAATTGTATTTATACAACTGGGCCGCGTAGCTGTAAATGTTGTGTTGCGTTGCTGTCGGAAGCTGGTATTGCCCGTGTGGCCACTGACCTTGTACTAATCTCGAAGATGCTACCTGTACGCACTAGGGTGCGTACATATCACTCTATATGTGCTAAAGGATTGGAAGCGGAGATCCGTTTCGAGTAAGCGTTTTTTCTTTAGCGCACTAGCGTGCGTCTGACATTGCTAAAATTTTCACGTTCTTTCTAACGTTACAAGCGTTGTTTCGTTTTTTCCTCGCACACTTAGGCGTGCTAGCCTACTGGAATCAATGATCATCGAGCCCTACGGGGGAGCCAATTATGACTCACGTTGAGGCTCTGGTGGAAATGAGGCTCAAATCAAATCATGTGAAGACTTAACTAGTGAAAATTGGAGTGAAATTGCCAGTGAAAAAGGGGTGCAACGATCTGTAGGTTGGCGGATGCTCTACGGGGCTGAGACTTGAGGGAGCGAGATCAGAAGAGAAAAGGATGCATGTTTCCGAGACTATATGTTTGAGGAGCATACAGACACTAGGCCGCATCCCTCAGAAAGGGGGGTGGCCGACGGCAAGGCGCACCTCACACCCTCATACGCTCTCACTCACACAACTTAGCCCTTTAGTGCTCAAGGGTCCGGCCGGTAGCCCCTCAACTTAGACTCTGGGTCACGAGTGCAGTTCGAGGATCCGTCGTCAGCAGCAGGGCCCGGCAGTTTTCACTGGTTTACCCCCGCCGCGTCATAATGACCGGGCCCCCCCACCCACGCCTATTCCAACAGCGGGGTGCCAAGGGCGGGAAAGCACATCAGAGCAGCGTCAAAATCAACCATTCTCCACTCACGCCTGTTCATTGCACGCTCTCTCGCCACCTCCACATTCATGTCTCTCCTTCCCAACGCCTGCTTCAGACCATCCATCCACCCTTACTTCGGTCTACCTCTAGGCCTGCGACCACTCGCCTCCGCATTCCTCACCTTTTTCACCAATCTCCCTTCATCCACCCTCTCCATGTGCCCGAACCATCTCAGTACACGCGAATCCACTCTGTTCTCCAACTTCTTCACCATCCCTGTTCTGATTCGAGCCACGTCGTTGGTGATCCGGTCTCTCAGCGTTACTCCAGCCATGCTCCTCAAACA
>SDVV010001850.1:0-24443 GCA_016164225.1 Gammarus roeselii
ATATATGTAAATCCAAATGGCTAAATGAAGACCAGGCATACTCTAAAACGCCGAAATGATGAAATATTTATGGACCGCTTAAATTACGACCACAAAATTAAATCACACACATTTCTTCCTATGCTCTCAAAAAGTGAGAGTAATGTAAATCAAAAAGTTGTATAATTTATCCACCGTAATAATTATTTAGGGCAAGCTCAATTCATGAGCTCGCATAGAGTCTATTGAAGGTAGCTCTCTGCACAAGATGCCGGTAGAGCTTCAATGGACGGACTACAAAGCCCTACCCGGTTTGTATAGGAAGTGAGGAGGAATGAGGAGTGAGGGGGAAGTGAGGTGAAAAGGAATGGGGAGAGGGGGTTGGTTAAATGAGAAGTGATTCGGAATGAGAAATGATGGGGAATGAGTGGTAAGGGAGGGGAGATGAGTAGTGAGATGAAGGAAGTAAGGAGTGCAGAGAATGGGTTAGGAATGAGAGGGAATGCACGAGGTGGAGAGTCAGGAAGGCGGAGGTGGGGTGAGAAGTGTGGTGAGTCGGGGAATCTACGTAATGGCGGGATATGTGGAGTGAGGGGAAAGGGTACAGAGTGTGGCACGGGATGCGGAGGTAGGGGCAGGGTGAGGAATGAGGAATGAAGGATGGGTGTAAAGTAAGGAGGGGTGGGGGAAGAGCAGCGAATGAGATAGGTAGGGAACATGAGTGAGAAGAGTGTTGTAGAATGAGTAGTGTGAAGGAGGGGTAATAAATGAAGAATGCGTTTATGAAGGGAACGAGGAGTGAGGTGAGGGGGGAAATAATATGAGTAATGAGGAATGAAAAGGAGGAGTGGAAATTTGAACTAGGGGAGGAGGTTATAATGAGTAGGGGAACGGTGTAATGAATAAGGAGTGAGACGAACAGTTTATGAATAAGTGCGATGTGGTGAGGTGTGAGTGGGAGCTGTGAGGAATGAAATGTGCAGAGGCGGGTGACATTCCGATGGCCGGCTGCTAACAGTCTGCATGGTTGTGTGGCAACTAATTCGTACCGCAAAGAAAATATGTTACCAGCTGCACAAAGCTTGTTTTCATGACCATCATCGAGTTGTCATGGAAACAGACCAAAAGCAAACTACTTCAGCAAATCATCTCGGCTGAGCCAACTAATGTAAAGGCAGCGCGATAACGTAGCTGGAACACGCCGTTGAGTCCTAGCGCGCAGTTTCATAAAATCCTCTTCTCGACTGGTCAGCAAGCGGGAGACCTTTTTATTGCGCGTTGTCTGAATACTACTGGTGTTCATTTCTGGCATAGCGCAGTCTGTAAGCTTGGCGCTGGCCGAATGTTACGTACCCTCAATTGAGGGGTGAAAAGTTGGGGCCGAGGTGGGAGAAGAGGAATTCAATGATGGTTGAGGATTAAGGGCGCTGGTGGAGAATAAGAAAGGAGATGGATGGGTGGGAAATTTGGAGTGAGGGTAGGGCTGGGAAATGAGGAGTGGGGAATGAGGATTTGAATGGAGGGTTGTGGAATGAAAAGATCACGGGAGAAGTGGTTGGCTGTGTCGCACGGTAAGCCGGTCATGGCTGTGTTGCACACCTTCTTCCTGTTCTTCCCCACACTGCATGACTATCATGCAGGTCAGCCTCCTGTTCTTCCCCCACACTGCATGACTGTCACACACTCCAGTTTCCTGCTCTTCTGTCACACTGCATAGCTGTCACGAACACCCGTCTCCTTCCTCCCCCACAGTGAATAGCTGTCTCGTACACCCACCTCCTGTTCTTCCAAACACTGCATTGCTGGCATTCAAACCAGCCTCTTGTTTTTCCCCCACACTGCATAGCTGTCACGAACACCCGCCTCCTTCCTGCCCCACAGTGAATAGCTGTCTCGTACACCCACCTCCTGTTCTTCCAAACACTGCATTGCTGTCATTCACACCAACCTCTTGTTTTCCCCACATTGCATAACTGTCACGCACACTAGCTGCATGTTCTTCTCCCACACTGCATGGCGGTCTCACAGACCAGCCTCCTGTTCTTCCCCCACACTGCATATCTATCACGAACAAAGGCCTCATGTTTATCTCCCACTCTACTTGGTTGTCGCACACACCAGCCACCTGTTTTCCCCCACACTGCATGACTATCGCACTAATACAAGACTATATATACAATTGTACAGTTGTGGATGGTGGAGCGTCAATAGGCTTGCTACCAAGTTTTACGATATTCAATGAGGCTTCATGTGACCGGTGAGGGTAAATATGGTAAGAAAAGTAATATAAAGCATTAATCTCTCGTGTGATCTTATTAAAACTGAAGAATGTGTTTACGAAATAGAGCCAAATTTAAATTTTAAACAAGCTTCGGCATCAGTAGAGTGCACGCATCGCCAGTCGGAGCCTTCGCCGTGTTGGTGGAGTGCCGGCTTCACACCTACCTTGCCCATCATTCACGTCTTCGACCACAAAAACCATCATCGTGATGCCGTGCGAGACGTAGCTCACTCATCAGTAGAGGACCGGCCTCTACCCTCTCCCATGCCCCACCCTAAACGCTCCGTCCCTCAGCCACACACTATATGCCTCTGATCTACTACGCTGCCAGCTGCGAATGCCTTCTTCTACCCCAATGCTACACCCTGCCACCAGCTTTTCCTCTCACGCACCACATCTGGCATTGGACACGCATTAATTGCCTCGAAAACATTGCTCAGCTAAACATTTCTTGTGCCCATCATTTATTTTACGTAAATAAACGTAATGCCACGAAATCTGAAAATGATGATGTGATACTAGATAGTAGAAAGTATGTGTAGGAAAATTCGACTTCAGGGCCAATTAACTATTCTCCACTCTGGTCATTTTAATGTGTAACCAAACAAAACAAAAAGTTTTGTTGTTGACGTGATGATACATAGAAAGACATGGTGACAATTCACTGTTTATGACTAGTTTTCCCACAGTGTCTCTTGATCTGTATTATTATAGGACGTTTCGGTCGTTTCACGAGGTGTTTGTCGCCTAGAATCGTGTTCAAAACTCAAAACTGTTATATACTGTAAATTTAATAATTCCCCAATATTTCGTTGTTCAAGATAGTGTTTTATATTTCTGTTATTTCGTTGTTGGTGGTAGTGTTTTATATATCTGCTATAAATTTTATCAATTAGTTATTGGATTACCTTTATATGTTCAATATGCATTATTTTCGTGCCAACGATTATTGTCTCGAGCATTTTTTAGACGGGTAATCAAAGTTTTTTTTTCGGCTGGCCTCAATCTCCTAGCCGTTAGCTTCAATTTGCGTCTCGGTGGATTTTTTTTTTCGCTTTTTAGCTTTCATATGGGTATGCTCCAGACAACTTTTTTAGTCATTTTTATATATTACATTTTAATTTACATTTTTACCTATTACCCAACAACCGTCAAATCCTAGGTAGCCCATCTCTTCTCCTGTTACGTCAATATTATTTTTCAGCTGCTTTTTAGGATCATTTTGATGGTCCACTCATTAAATTTTTTCCGTCAGTAATTTTCATCTTGGTGATCTACCGCCCTGTACAAAGCTTCATATTTTACAGTTCAATTATCCAGTGTGCTTGATCTTAAGCAGGCGTTCATGAGCTCTTTAGATTACCATGGTGCTCTATGTTCTTATTCACCCATCCACTTTTATTCATGTTGTCATGTTTTGTGAGTCAGCTTTTATTTTGAGTGTCGCGATTTCTTGCTTGCTCATTTCTTTAAGGACAGTTTATCAAGGTTATTTTTCAATGTGCTTCAATTTTCCAATTAGCCTTGTTTCATGTCTTACTAGATTACTATTTAGTGCTTATTAGCTTTTTAGATTTTTTCACGTGTGTTCTCATAATTTTCAGCTTATTAGATCTTTTTACGTGTGCTCTCATAAGTTTTTTTCCTAGAATATTTTGTTTGATTATTTTTCAATTTATTTGTCCAGCTATAACCCAAGTACAATCAGCTATTGCCCGCTTACAATCAAAACAAAATTGCCATATTTCTTCAGATAACTTCTAGATTTTTTGTCTCAGTATGCAACTTCCCTTTATGATACAGCAAACATTTATCATTCAAAATTACCCGACGTGAATTTTTCTCAAATTTTTAAAGCGGTCACAGGTTGGAGAACCTAGTTTCACTTACAGCACATACGTCAATAATCATGGGCTAGCCGCATGTGCAAGTTGCTCAACTGAATGTAACACCAGTTTCATTGCAGCATTTTCTTTGAATATGACCTGTTCCTCCTTAGTCGTTATGATTTCGGCAGTATCTCCTAGACCTTCAATTTCAATATTAAAATAATCCGCCTTCTTCGCGATAGCCGACAATTTGAATCGTTGTTGCCGCTGTTCTGTAGGCACTCGTAATTCGAATAGTTGTTGCTTTTTCAAAGCTAGAGCCAGTGACGGTGTTAGTTTCTGCTCCGCTAACTGAGCAAACCAACCGGACCACGTATGCCATAACCAGCCAGACCAGCAGTGCACAGTGCAACTGGAAAATTTAGAGGTCGTCAGTGGAGGGCTTCCAGTAGTTTCATTGCGAATTCGTCGGGATGTAGACGTCACCGTGACGCCAGGCGCTGTCATTGCGAACTCCCTTGCCCTGGTTGACAGTGTTGGTGGAGTCGCTGTAAGTGAGGTCGCTCCAGCCGACAGCGTTGTTGATTTGCCCACCGTTTCGAACCAAATGTGTCTCGGTATTTATTAAATCGAAGGATTAGGTTGAGACTCCCGGTAAAAAAATGAGTCCCTTATAATTAAAATAAAACTTGAAAATATGAGGAGGTCGGCTCGTGCAGAAGGACAGCCACATAACTCTCGTATGCTCTAAGTTACCATATAAACAATGGCGCAAATAATGGACAGCGGATGTAGGAGATTATGAGGCTGGTGTGTGGCTAATGGTCATGCAGTTTTTCAGGAAGAACCAGAGTCTGGTATTTTTCTAACGGGGCCCGAAGGCCCTGGAAAGATGACTCCACTATTTATTTCCCTGGGCCCCAAAAAAAAGGGAGACCCCTGGCCCCAATACTCGCCAGAGGTTGGGGCATGCAACCATACTACTGCCGCCTCCATCCCTACTGGAGTAAGTCACCTTAACAATGATACGATCTAAAACTACCCGAGTTTATAGGCTTGCAAGCTAATTGAACAATCAAAGCGTTGCCACATTTCACAGCAAGGCTAGCCTCTGCTTAAGCGAGAACGTTTTGCGAGGAACCCGGAGAAAGCAGATTAACCTTAGGCCGATATCGCGGATCAGGAGGCTGCTGGTCTTGCCGACAACGCCGGTCGTCTCTATTGCTAAAGGCTCGAAAAGGTAACGAACACGAAGAGATTGATACTTATGCATTTTTTTGTTCTCTGCAGCATTGGCAGCCCTACCAGCCTCCGTAGAAGTGCCAGTCAAGCAACTTGTCGCAAAGGTGTCTACGCAGGTACAATCCCAACAAAAGTTTTCCCTCTAGAGGAGGGAAAGACCGTAACGCCGTCAGGTTGCTTGCCGTCACCTAGATCGATACCGGGCTCACGGATCGTACTAAGGCCAACTTTACGTAGAGCTCTTTCAATTATGTCATTCAGAGCCAAATGTTGGGGATATCGACCCCCAATATAAAGGCAGGAGAGCGCGTGGGTGCCTGATTCATCCATACGTTGACCGCAGCGGCAGAGCTGCGGATAACACACCGGTGCACCGACTCTGAGCGCATGAGCAATGCGAAGCGAGTGAGGGTCCTGTATAGTACCAAGCGGAGCTGCATCAATTGCTTCTAGCTATGAACCGCTATCGTGACAAGAAGCCGCCAGAAGACGAGCTTTAGTTTTAGGGTCTTGCGTCTCGAGTAACAGACCTTCCAAGATTATCCTTACTCCTTCACTGTCCCAAGATTTCTGGATTGCGCAACAGTCACCCTCTGGTGCGATCGCTTCCTCACCATGCCCAACCTTTCTTGTCAACACTGCAACAGGAAGCTCGTTAGACTTCGCCTCAACGTTAACGTTTAGCAGAATGGCTTCAACTAACGGACCGACCGAGTGCAGAGATGAGATGAAGCTGGATAGGGCAATATCCAATGCCCTGCGCATGCCCAAACTGCCAGAACTATTTGTGAGAGTGAAATGCTTTTAATTATTGTGATAGCATCTCGAACTGATTCGTAGAATCTGGCTAGGTTATTTTCATGCATGTAGGTAGGAGCGGCGCGCAAAAGGTACTGGAGTTTGAGAATGACGAAGCAGTTTTCAGCAGGGTGAGAGCTTGGTGTAACTCAATTACACTCAGTTGAGAGGCTATCAATTTAAGGCCGTCGAATTTGCCTTCAAGCGCTTCTGGAATGGCATGGTCTGAGATTGGTGAGCCGAGAACGATGCTTCGTTCGGCGGTCACAATTTTGTTGTCAGGAATTTCCTCGCGGAAAAGAGTCTCTGTGATCTCCCTTGGAGGCAAAGTCCGAATTTTTTACATAGATCAGCTCGCACATTTGCCCGTTGATGTCCGGAAGTTCGTCACAGCTGTGTCTGGCTCCCCCCGAGCGTGGCGTCATCCAAGTACCAAATGTTCAACTCTGAAAAGGCACTACGCGCAATTTGATCAACGCCGAGGGAGAAGAGGGCTGGCCCCATGGGGTGCCCCTGTTGAATACCAGTTGCAGAAAGGATTGTTTCGTCGTCAAAAAACAGCAAAGAATGTTCGGAATCTGCTTGCCATAGGAGTCGATATATGATAGAAGTGCGCTTGTGAGCAGCTTGCAGGGAAACGTTTCGCCGAATACACTTAAATGCATTCTTCAAATTTAATTTAAGAACAACGCGATTTGGTGGGGCGTTGACGACGTAGCGGCGCGTGGCATGCGCAGCCGCCTCGCAGCCTCCCTTGGTGGCAAACCCTAATTGAACGGGACGGAATTGACTGCGCAAACGATTAGCGAACGGAGCACAGCCTACCTTTGATGCTAACTGCCGAAGGGTGTTTCCAACAACGAATGGGCGGATACCGCTGTGTTTCTTCGAAAGGGTGCAAAGCGAGGCCCCGTTGAACACCGCTCTGGCAAAGAGAGGGATTTCACATTGAAGTGTCAGGTTGACAAATTCTGTGATAGTTGAGGCTAATCGGACTCCGGCACCACCGGCTTTTTTTGTTCAAAAGTGACTCAAGGGGTGACCGAGTGTGAGGCCATCCAGACCGGCACCAGAACCCCGAAGAAAGAACTTCATCACCTACATGACATTGTCCATCGTAGCGATAACCGGAGATGACAGATCATCGCCAGGAGTGGGTGGGAGTGGGATGTCCGTTGGACTGGGTGGATGCTTATCGCCCAAAGCTTGTAATGTTTCTGGACATAATGGGGCTAATGCTTCGCTAGAAAAAGCAGCCCTAACGACTCCACGTAGGTCGAAATCGGCAAACTTCGCATTGACCGTTGCTTTCAATTAATCGTCTGAGTTTTGTCTGGTAAACGAGGCGGTGGATTGATCGCAAGCTCCCATGAGGGCAACAACGGCAATTCCTCTCTGTTCATAAATTCCCCCACTTGAAGACGTACACGCAAAGTCAGTGAAGGCTGTTTTGTGTCGGAAAAGTCGGCATTGGGACATCGCAAACCCCAAAACCTGAATGCCTTGAGTCTGGCCCACGCAAGGAGAGTTCGCTCACGAATGCATTCACTCAAAAGTGCATCAAGTGCTTCTGCAACAAGAATGGTGACACCTTTCGGGATTTTGTTTGAAACTTTGATGTAGCGCTTTCATTTGTCAATGTATGTGTCAAATTCAATGGAACCTTGCTCCCTTAATAGTACTAGAGATTGGGTCTTTGGGACGCTGCTACAGCGGGAACAATACCAGAACTCTGCATTTCTGCGGCATTTGGAGCAAGAAATTAGTTTTTTTTTGTATTATTGCTTCTACAGGCATAACAGTAGTTTTTGTAAGTATGTGGATCAACTTCGCTGGCTGGCACCGTGAAAGAACCTGACTGTTGGTATGAGGGGAGACAAGCAGACTGAGAAACCCGTGACGGTACGAAAGATGCCGCTGTCTCTGCCGTGGTCACCAAACCAGTGGGCAGAGCCTGCGAGGATGTTTGGTTCGAGACGGTGGGCAAATCAGCAACGCTGCCGGCTGGAGCGACCTCACTTACAGCGACTCCACCAACACTGTCAACCAGGGCAAGGGAGTCCGCAAAGACAGCGTCTGGCGTCACGGTGACGTCTACATCCCGCCGAATCCGCACTGGAGCTACTGCAAGCCCTCCACTGACGGCCTCTAAATTTTCCGGTTGCACTGTGTATTGCTGGTCTGGATGGTTATGACATACGTGGTCCGGTTGGTTTGCACAGTTAGCGGAGCGGAAACAAACACCGCTACTGGCTCTAGCTTTAAAACAGCGACAACCATTAGAGCTACAAGCCCCTACAGAACAGCAGCAGCAACTAATCAAATTGTCGGCTATGGCGAAGAAGACGGATTATTTTCACAGTGAAATTTAAAGTCTAGGAGAAAAAGTCGAAATCATAATGACTAAGAAGGAACACGTTATATACAAAGAAGTTGCTACACTGAGACTGGTGTTTCATCCAGTTGAACAACTTGCACGTGCGACTAGCTCATGATTGTTGACTTATGTGCAGTAAATGAAACTAGGTTTTCCAATCTTTGACCGAATTAGAAAAGGGGAAAACTTTTCACGTCGGGTGGTTTTGAATAATAAATGTTTCCTGTATCGAAAAGGGAAGTTGCATACTCAGACAATAAAAATTTGGCCCTTCAGATGGCCTCACAAGAAATCTAGAAGTAATCTGAAGAAATATGGTCATTTTGTTTTGATTGTGAGTGGGTAATAGTTGATCGTACTTGGGTTATAGCTGGACAAATGAATTAAAAATCAATTTAAACAAATAACTATAGGAAAAAAATTATGGGAGCACACATGCAAGATCTGATCTGAAAAGCTAATAAGCACTTAATAGGAATCTAGAAAGACATGGAACAAGGTTACTAGGAAAATTAAAGCACATTGAAAAAATAACCCTAATAAACTCTCCTAAAATAAATGCGCGAGCAAGGAATCGTGACACTCAAAATAAAAGCCGACACAAAAAACATGAAAACATGAATAAAAGTGAATGGATGAATATGAACAGAGAGCGCCTTGGTAGTCTAGAGAGCTCATGGACGCCTGCTTAAGATCGAACACACTGGATAATTGAACGGTAAAATATGCAGCTTAGTACAGGGTGGTAGACCACCAAGATGAAAATTACTGACGGAAAAAATTTAATGAGTGGACCATCAAAATGATCCTAAACAGCAGCTGAAAATTAATATTGATGTAACAGAAAAAAGAGATGGGCTACCTAGGATTTGACGGTTGTTAAGTAATAGCTAAAAATGTCAATTAAAATGTAACTAAAAAAATTGTCTGGAGCGTTCCCAAGTGGAGGCTAAAATGCTCAAAAAAATAATCTATTGAGACGCCAATTGAAGCTAAAGGTTAGGAAATTGAGGCACAGGAAAAAAAATCGATTACCCGCCAATAAAAATGCGCGAGACAATAATCGTTGGAACAATAACAATGGATATTAAATATATAAAGGTAATCCAATAACTAATCAATAAATGCTATATCAGATATAAGAAACCACCAACAACGAAATAACAGAAATATAAAACACTATCATGAACAGCGAAATATAGGGGAATTAATAAATTTACAGTATATATCGTTTCACCATGTGAAACGACCGAAACGTCCTATAATAATACAAATCAAGAGACACTGTGGGAAAACTAGACATAAACAGTGAATTGTCACCACGTCTCTCTATTTATCATCACGTCAACAACAAAACTTTTTGTTTTGTTTCGTTACACATTAAAATGACCAGAGTGGAGAATAGTTAATTGGCCCTGAAGTCGAATTTTCCGACACATACTTTCTACTATCTAGTATCACATCATCATTTTCTGATTTCGTAGCATTACGTTTATTTACGTAAAAAAAATGCTGATCACGAGAAATGTTTAGCTGAGCAATAGCTTTAAGGCGATCAATGCGTGTCCAATGCCTAATGTGGTGCGTGAGAGGAACAGCTGGTGGCAGGGTGTAGCATTGGGGTAGAAGAAGGCATTCGCAGCTGGCAGCGTAGTAGATCAGAGGCATATAGTGTGTGGCTGAGGGACGGAGCGTGGAGGGTGGGGCAGGTGAGAGGGTAGAGGCCGGTCATCTACTGATGAGTGAGCTATGTCTGGCACGCATCACGATGATGATGTTTCTGGTCGAGGGACGCGAGTGATGGGCGAGGTAGGTGTGGTTCCGGCACTCCACCAACACGGCGAAGGCTCCGAGTGGCGATGCGTGCACTCTACTGATGCCAAGGCTTGTTTAAAATTCAAATTTTGCTCCATTTCGAAAACACGTTCCTCAGTTTTATTAGGATCACAAGAGAAATTGATGCTTTATATTACTTTTCTTACCATTTTCTCCCATACCGGTCACTTGAAGCCTTTTCGAATATCGTAAAACTTGGGAGCAAGCCCATTGACGCTCCACCCTCCACAACTGTACAATTGTATATATCGTCTTGTATTATCGTGATAGTCATGCAGTGTGGGAAAAGCAGGCGGCTGGTGTGTGCGACAACCAAGTAGAGTGGGAGATAAACATGAGGCCTTCGTACGTGATAGATGTGCAGTGTTGGGGAAGAACAGGAGGCTGGTCTGTGTGACAGCCATGCAGTGTGGGAGAAGAACATGAAGCTAGTGTGCGTGACAGTTATGCAATGTGGGGGAAAACAAGAGGCTGGTGTGAATGCCAGCAATGCAGGGTTGGGAAGAACAGGAGGTGGGTGTGCGAGACAGCTATTCAATGTGGGGGGAAAGGAGGCGGGTGTTCGTGACAGCTATGCAGTGTTACGGAAGAGCAGGAAACTGGAGTGTGTGACAGTCATGCAGTGTGAGGGAAGAACAGGAAGCTGGTCTGCATGACAGTCATACAGTGTGGGAAGAACATGAAACAGGTGTCAGCACAGCCATGACCGACTTACCGTGCGACACAGCCAACCACTTCTCCCATGAGCTTTTTATTCCACAACCCTCCATTCAAATCCTCATTCCCCACTCCTCATTTCCCAGTCCTACCCTCACTCCAAATTCCCCACCAATCCATCTCCTTTCTAATCCCCACCAGCGTCCTTAATCCTCAACCATCATTTGAATTCCTCTTCTCCCACCCCGTCCCCAACTTCTCACCCCTCACCTAAGGGTACGTAACATTCGGCCAGCGCCAAGCTTACAGACTGCGCTATGACAGAAATGAACACCAGTAGTATTCAGACAACGCGCAATAAAAAGGTCTCCCGCTTGCTGACCAGTCGAGAAGAGCATTTTATGAAACTGCGCGCTAGGACTCAACGGCGTGTTCCAGCTACGTTATCGCGCTGCCTTTACATTAGTTGGCTCAGCCGAGATGATCTGCTGAAGCAGTTTGCTTTGGTCTGTTTCCATGACAACTCGATGATGGTCATGAAAACAAGCTTTGTGCAGGTGGTAACATATTTTCTTTGTGGTACAAATTGGTTGCCACATAACCATGCAGACTGTTAGCTGCGGCCATCGGAATGTCACCCGCCTCTGCACATTTCATTCCTCACAGCTCCCACTCACACCTCACCACATCGCACTTATTCATAAACTGTTCGTCTCACTCCTCATTCATTACACCGTACCCTTACTCTTTACATCCTCATTCCCTTAGTTTCCACTTCCTAGACGGACACGCCCGTACGCTCAAATAGCAAATACTTTTTCCCGAGGGCATGCCGGTTGCTTACCCAAGAGAGTGAGGGTAATAAGGCCAGAAATTACGCATTCAGTGAAGATCGAAATGAGCTTATTATATATGAGATCAAGAAAACAAACACAAGTTGGATAGCACTACGCACAGTTACCTGGGCTGTGGTCCAGACGTAAGTCTTCCGTGCAAATTTCTTTCCATTAATCCGGTAGCCTTATAAGGTGAGACGGTATGTCAAGGAATAGACCTGCTCCTGGGAGGTGTAGAGTCAAGATCGAAATAAGCATACGAGTAATGCAATTTTGACAACTGTATTATTTGAAAAGCACCACGCGCAGTTTTCTTGGCAGTGGTTTTCATCCATGTGGTCATAAGGATAAGTCTTGGTTGTTCCTTGAAGAGCATTTTCCCTTACAATGTGAAATGTCAGAGGGACATCTCTTTAAAATTGAGTTGCACATGGCAGCTCCTGATTTTAATCAAAGAAAATCGCAGAATTACTCAAAATTGTATAACAAATAACGCAGAAGGTAATAGAAAAAGAGTCACAGAGCATACATATTTCGTAAATGTCATAACACAGAGAGTACCATCGGGTCGACAATGGACCCTTGAAAGCGTGCGCACTTCCTCAACAACGGAAACATCTGCGTTAGGAATGGCAATCAATAGAATATCTATAGTGGCGAGGGAAACTGCTTTTATGAAGCTTTGCCCCTATACACACCACATCCTATCCCGGAAGGCAGTTATCTCTCCACGATGCATAACCGATCGCTTTGGAACAGAATTCGTTGTGAAGGCGTCAATGATGTTTGTTGTTATTGTATTAACCTCTGACACATGGAAGGAAAAATATGGTATCCCCTGAATCTACGTCATCTCGTCGAATGATAGCAGCTGGCTCACCTCGGTTGCGGTTTCGATTCCCTGATACCACTGTCTCGACATCTGCTTATTTCCGGTCAGGGGATTGCGGCAACAAATGCCCTCTCATGTTTACGGGAAGGAAGATGCGAGTTGCCGTTACGAGCTCCCACTCAATACCGGTTAATTAGTTTCAATTGCGGGCTTTCGCCCAGTACATCATGGCATGATAGTAATCGTTCCGAGGCGGATGATTTACATGTAGATAATGCTACTAATAATATACAATCATTCAAAATCTTCGGCGTTCCGTCGAGTTTGAGCTGCTGGCTCTCCTCGGGAGCGGTTTTAATACTCTGATACCATAATCCTAGCTTCTGCTTCTTCCCAACCTGTTGTTTGCGGGCAGTAGATGGCCGCTCATGGTTAGGGGAAATACGGGCCCCTGATAATGGCTTAGGGGTGGTGGCAAATTACCGTTCTGGGCTCAAACCCTACACCGGTAAACCTTATATGGGTTTAGTGGTAAATGTGAGTAGCCGATTGGGCTGTCACCCAGTAAATCAAGGTACAAATGGTAATTGTAGCTGGATGGATGTTAATAATGTTATTACCTAGAATAATAGTTGTTCCGATGTGGATAATACTTTTATTTTTTATAAATATAATAGGAACAATATCAATCATACTAACAACATGATCGTAATAGTAATAATAATAGAACTGATGAAAATCCATCACTTTCAAGAGAGCTATGTCGTGCTCTGTATAATGCTACCAATAATAATAATAGAAAAAAATAAGAAAAATAAGAAGTATTAGCTCGATTTATAAACAGTGTTATTAGTGTTCCATAAACTCGATTTCTATCTTTACTCATTTTATCTATATTTCGGCTGTATTGCCAGACTGTACTTTATCAATGTAATTGAATGTATGAGCATATGGAATGTGAACATTTAGCTGCATAATTATAATAGGAGAACGTATTTCCGCACTGCTAGGCTACCTCTGCATATGTATAACTTGAAAACGCAATTCCGCCCTGTTAGGATATCTCTGTTAGGATGCAGCACTATTAGGATGCTGCTCTAGTTTGTTTATCTCATATTTTAGCTGTGCATGTGTTATCTGTCTGTCATAAACAGTATTTAAGATGTTATTAATATTCCAAATTTCAACACTCTCAAATCTGGCCGGCTTTTTGTAACAGAACCACAACCCGCATGTATTAATTCCGTTTTAATTCCGTTTTAAAGTGCATCCGACGATAACGGGCATTCAACTCACTCGCATTTGTATTAATCCCGTTTTAACTCCGCTTTCGAATCGTCTATACAACCGTCACAACCCGCATGTTTGAATTCCGTTTAAATTCCGCTTTCGAATGGTCGATATAATCGTCTCACCCCGTATCTAATTATAGGTAGTACATTCATATCTGCTATCTACAAGAAACCAGTAAAACTTATTATTCACATATCTGCTGTTTACAAGGATAAAGAACATAGCACTTTGTCTTCAAGTTTACGGTTTGTAGCTGCTCACTCAACAAGATCAAGATGACTCGTGCGGTGAAACTAGAATGTGTAACCTGCCGTCAATCGTACACTCCCGAACTAATTTAATGTGGTAGCTCTTCTATGCAAACGCGTAATACGCCTACAAACGGAGAGTGCAAAATAACGAGCTGTAACTTCTGCCAACGTGCCGAAGAGATTAAACAACTGAAAGCACAGTTAACTCATGCTTCTGGTTCCCACCCAACGCAGATGCAGTTAACGCCGATACAAGGATGCTAGCTGTTGAATTAGAACTGAGAAGCGTGCAGAAACAATTTGACGAACTCAAAGATATGATAAACAGCGAAATAAAAGCAACAAAAGAGATTGCTAAAACTACCCTGCATCGGGCAAATGAACTCTAAGTGCACTTAGACTCGGAACTGGCAAAGAAATTCACAGCTCTAGACTCAGAGACCAACGACCATATCAAATCGATAGAAAATAAGGTCAATAGTGCTGAGACACTCTACACAACTGTAGTAAACAGGCGGCAGGCAGTCAGTGGCAAAGCATTACAGGTCGGGCGACAGTCCTGCCACACCCGAACTGATACAAGCAACCTTTTCGATGTGTAGCCCGATGAAATGAACTCTCAAATTTCCCGATGAAATTATCGTGATTAGCGATTACAATGTCAGCTCCATCAAACCAAATCAGCGGAAAGAACGAGTCCAACTCCAACTAAGAAAACTCGGTAAACCAGACTTGAAAATTGACGATATTGAAGGATTAATCAAAAAGGAAAACATACTTTCTTCTAAACCAGTCATACTACAAGTCAGGGCAAAAGACGTGGTGGCGCAGACTGAAGAAACATGGGTAAGGTTTAAAACCATTCTAACAAACGTCAAAAGATCGCACTCGAACATCCATGTCACTGGCATCCTGCCTGCCCCATCCAAACCAAGGTAGATACAAATTGAGCAAGATGATATTTCTAAACAATCGCATAGCATCGTTTTGCAAAGCACAACAAATCTCATTCTCGGACCATTGGGAAACGATGATCAACCTCAGAAACTATCAATTCGATAGAATCACCAACAAGGCACGCATAAACACGTCTGGGCTTGATACCCTCGAAAGCATCATCCAGAATGTCAGTGCTGGCCTTGTCACCGTAATTAATCAAAAACTTTCTCGACGCCAAACACAAGATCCCGCCGTTAATGCCCCACGGAATGAGTCAACAGCCGCCGCCAGAGCAATTAGCAATTACGGACCCTGCAGTAACGATAGAGGAACAACCAACAAAACCATTTCACCAATAACAAAAGTCCATCGAAGTAACACAGCAGCCCCGACCGCAGTCGAAGAGTTTCTGGCAGGATTTCGAGCCAAAATACTCTCAAATGTTATTATGTGAACGCTAGAAGTCTCCGAGACAAAATGAACGAATTGGGAATTCTCGCAATTAACGATGAGATCGACATACTAGCCATCACAGAGTCGTTGATGAAATCAAGCACCAGAAATTATCTGGGCGAATTCACACTCCCGGGGTTTTCCCTATTTCACAAAGATAGACTAGGCCGTGAGAGTGGAGAAGCATTGTTTCGCGTGAAAAATACTCTACAAATACTAGAAGTCCCTATTCCAAGCAGCAGACACGACATAGTTTCAATTCAAGTAGTCGGTAAACATACAGAATGTCAAATCCCACTAGTTTATCGTCCTTCCAAGAGCATCGTTGCAGATGATATCGATCTTAACAACACCCTCGTCAATGTGGTCAAAACACAAAACAGTATAGTACTTGGAGACTTCAATATTCCCGACATCGATTGGGAAACAAAAGAATGTACGGCTACTGGCCAACGCCTAATTGATTTTGCTGACGATAAGTTTATGACCCAAATGGTAAAGACACCTACAAGAGGTAGCAATATTCTTGATCTTATATTCAGTGCAAGCGACTCTCATGACACGAACGTCGAAGTGGGCGAACCCCATGGAAATAGCGACCACAACTGTATTCGTTTTACGATTGAGCTCAAGTTGATAACGTCAACTAACTGCAAAAAAGTCCCTAGCTTTAGATTAGCAAACTTTGATAGCTTCAGAGAGGAAATTGCGTTCGCAGATATAACCCTCGGACAAGTTGTCAATCAATCGCTAAAAAAAATTTTGAGTGCACTTCAAAATATTGAAAATGACCATGTCCCTCGTAAAAACAGGCGAACATCAGTCAATAAGCCTAAGTACTGGGAAGGAGAGTTGCAGCGTCTTCAATTGCAAAAGAAAGCAAAGCACTCGAATAAACAGAAACACCCACACGACGATGCCGCAAAAAAATGAGTACAAAATCAGCCGACGGATTTTTAAGACGGTCCAAAAACGTATGAAAAAAGATTACGAAGATGAAATTGCGACCAACGCTAAAACTAATCCGAAACAATTTTTCAGTTATGTATCATGCAAAAAACCTCAAAATCTGTAATTGGTCCTCTTGAAAATAATATCGGTGAGCTAGAAACTGACGACACTACAATGAGCGTCCTGCTCAAACAATTTTTCTGTTCTGTATTGACGTTAGAGAATGTGGATATTTCTATTCTGAGGATATCACAGCGCAAAGACAAATCGAAGCCCCCAGCACAGTGAACTTTACCCCTGCCGAAGTTATTAAATATGAAGAAAAAATGGAAGTTACAAAATCTCTCTGTCCAGACCAAGTTCATCTCAGAATACTGAAAGAGACTATGAACGGAATTGACGAACATCTAGCTGTCCAGACCAAGTTCATCTCAGAATACTGAAAGAGACTATGAACGGAATTGACGAACATCTAGCAAACATTTTCTCCCAGTCTCTCACAAATGGCACCTGCCCCTCTCAATGAAAAGAGGCCAACGTCACCCCAATTTTCAAAAAAATGAACAAAAAGTGTCCCGAAAATTACCGTCCAATCAGTCTCACTTCGGTCATAGGCAAATTGATGGAAAGTTTGATCACGGATCAAATTACAGAATTTTTAGAATTAAATCCGTTAATAGTTAACTCTCAGCATGGCTTCAGACGCAATCGTTCATGTCTTACTAACCTGCTGCTTTTTTTCAAGAAAATAATTGAATTTCACGACGTGAAATCTCCGATCGACATCATTTACCTTGACTTTCAAAAGGCTTTCGAAAAGGTCCTCACAAACGCTTGATTAGTAAATTGCACAGCATCGGCATTCGAGGTGAACTCAATAACTGGATAAAATGCTGGCTCACGGAAAAACGGCAGCGAGTCGTACATAATGGAGCTTCGTCCAATTGGAGTAAAGTTACAAGCGGCGTGCCCCAACGATCTGTGTTAGGTCCAGTTTTTACCATAATATTCATAAACGATCTCGACAGCAACGTACTCTCGAACATTAGTAAGTTTGCAGACGATACCAAGCTAGGAGCAAAAGTGAAAACCAAAATAAGTTTGAGCAGATCCAATCAGACTTGAACAAAATTGTTGAATGGTAAGAAAAGTAGCAAATGAAATTCAATGTCGACAGGTGTAAAGTTATGCACATAGGTCACCAAAACCCTAAACACGAATATTCAATGTCCGGAAACGAACTGATACACGTCACCAAGGAGAGAGATCTAGGTGTCATAATTAAAAACGACTTGGAAAGCACCAAGCAATGTAACGATGCAGCAAAAAAAGGCAATAAAATGTTAGGCATGATATCCCGCACAATCTCATACAAGAGCAGAAATAGTATTCGTAAGTTATTCACTGCCTTTGTTAGACCGCACCTTGAGTATTCCGTCCAATTCTGGTCCCCATACCTCAGAAAAGACATTATTAAATTAGAGAAGGTCCAACGTAGAGCTACCAAACTAATCCCTTCGCTGCACAATAAATCGTATGAAGATAGACTGCGCGAACTCAACTTTTATTCGCTAGAGAAACGTAGAGTCAAAGGTGACATGATCGAAGTGTGGAAGATTATGGAGGGTAAGGAAAACGTCGAGCGAGCAAGTCTTTTCACTTTGGATGCGAACGGAGTGACCAGGAATAATGGATGCAAAACTGTTGTCAAGCGTTTTACACTCGAAATCACGCGTTATTTCTTCACGTATAACGTTGTCGAAGATTGGAACAGACTTCCCGCGGAAGTTGTGAACAACGATACAGTCGAAACGTTTAAGTCACAGCTCGACAAATTCTACCAAAATCGCCGCTAAATAGCTCCTATCTATAGCACTTTCACCAGTATATTCATGGAAAATTGTGTTCAGCATTGACATCCATACGGTTAAATTAGTGCCAGGCACTGGCACTAGCACGGTAAATAAGTTGCCCGGCATTGGTACCTGCTCGTTGTCATTATGTGTTCGAGGAATGAAACTGTACTATCTCAGATCAATAGCGTGGGTGTTAATCTGGTCGGTGGCTTATCTTCAGGTTCTGATTTTAGTTGTTTCGAGAATCATTGTTAGATGCTATTTCCTTCAACAAACTTTCTCTTTCTTGATCTATTAAAACAGAAAATACAGTACACCGACACAAGATGCTATCCTAGACGTTTTACTTCAGAACTTACCATTTTACTATCAAAAGGCAACCCAATTTGGGCCAAAAGTCCTGTTGTTGTCTTCATACACTTGTAAACACTTGTAAACACTTGTATGATAATAATTGGAATATCTCCAACTCATGCAAAAACCTTGTCGTTTTCAGCGGCATTTCGGTCTCATGAATTTCAGTATACATCGAGGGCGTTTCTGAACGCATTTACCTATTCAACGACAATTACCGCGGCTGGTAAGTTGTTCCAAATCCGAGAGATTGTGATCGGAAAAGAATCGACCAATGTTTTGACATTATTTGCACCAGAAATGTTCTTTTCTGTACTGTGGTCGACGTAGCGATATTGGGAAGCTTATTTAACATCGGTGAAATGGGAATTAATTTTCCACTCGGGGGTGTCAACCTTTTATGAATACACGTGACATATGATAATATTTCAACGCAGTATCATATTATCATGTGCAGGTAAATGAACAGAAAGGGAAGATGGTTCGCTGGATCATAACCGAATGACGTCACCATGAGTATGCCCTATTGTGTCAGCAGGTAGTGTGATAATGCAGATCAACGAATCCAGGGATTGGTAAGCTCGACGACACAAAAAATACTCCGTTAACGGATACGCTTGGTCTCCTTATGTGGCAAGTGAGAGATTTTGGTATAGCTGCAGACACCATACATAATATCAGAGAAGAGATGCGATTGGAGGCAGGAGTAAAAGACTGATTATAATGGGGCATGGACAGTAACGAGTGCAAGGAGCGGGAGTGAGAAAGGGCACGGATAGTTGTAGCGGCAGTAAACGGGAGTATGGTGGGACATGGTACAGTTTTAGCGGCAGGTAATGGCAGTAAGAGAAAGTAGGAGAAAGTGTAATTGACAGAGACGGGAGTTACTGCAGGAGTACAGCGTAGCGCCAAGGGTACTGATAGAAACAATTGCAGAAAATGACAATAAACTAGTTGAATCTATGCTACGTGAAAATTTATCAACGGCGAATGACTTACAAATGATACCAAGGATGAAAAAATCATCATGAACGTGTCCGGAAATCAATAATCGTGCAAGAAGAATACGTGTGGAGTAATAACCTTTAAAACAGCATGTAAATTGTTAAGTACCTGTTATTATCAATAAAAAATTATCTTATAAATGTATGTTTGTCAACATCATAAACATTCAGGGAACCCAGCATTAAAAATGCATATATGCAACATGACATGCAACGAAGTTGCAATACTTTATGCCCCAAGCATTGAAATGCGAATACCAAAGGTAGTGTGTGAACGCTCTACTTAAATAACCTATTAACATATAAAAACCTACTAATATAAATATATATAAGCTATTAAACTACCATATGAATAATCCAAAAGCTGTCCGTCCATTCGTCAGAATGAGTCATTCACCTCCATTCCCCTTGCCGTGCTTCCTGCCCCTCCCCTCCATTCCGTCCCCTGCCCGTTAGCTGACTCACGCCCCCGCTCCCCATTCGCTCGCTGACTCCGGCCCGTCCCTACCCCACCTCTAATTAACCCCCATATTATTCCTCCACTAAAAGCTGTTACGATTCCTTTTAAACTACTGACCTGTTCGTTGATTTTATGCTGTTTCAGAATCTACACTCATTAACAGACGCAGCTCTTTGAATGTCGCTACTACTTTGTCTTCTTCGTCAAAACAGCAAGGACTTGATCAGAATAGGGTCTCAACACTAGGAATGTATTTACTAGACTCCTGAAAGGTGTTTAGCTGATCTACGAGAAACATTGATTTATATATTTTCTTTACAGGCGCCAGGGCAGCGAATTGTTCGGCCAAATAGTTATAAATTTTCGCAAAGAGTTTAGGCAACATTTACAAGAGAATATTATATTGAACAGGAATAATTTGTATAAGAACAGAGTTGCACTATAAATAATTGTGCATACGTCGTATTAGAGTGATCTTAAATGGGATTTGCATACACTTTATTCCGTTTCTTAGTAAAAGGCCGAGCGTTCGAGTTCGGCAATAAATCGTTTAATGAATAAAGATGTGATAACAGAGGAGCGTGTTAGTCAAGCCAAAAACAGTTCAATGTGCACGGAAGCTTGAATCACAACTTTTGTTGTGTTGGATGGCCTAGTGCACAACGTGCTGGTCTCGCAAGCCAGCGACGTCGGGTTCGATTCCTGGCTACGGACTATAGGTTTTTCCGATGATGACATCGCTGTGACAATTTAAACAAGCCTAACAACAAGTCGTCCTCGTTAATCAAAACCAAGAGATGTTAATTGGTCCAAACCAAATTTGACACTAATGAGTGAATGAACAATTATTCAAATCATTCACGGTCTATCAATACATTGTCGTTCCGCCACCAAAAATCTTTTATTGTCCTCTTTCTGAGTCGCAGGAAAGCAAAAATAATTAAGCAGATTTCTGTTAGAAGTCCAGCTGTTGTTTGGGCCAGGTTATCAGCAACAAAATTTGCTGAGAGTAGTAACCGAGTCAGTGATTCTGATTCATAAGATCTTATGTGTCAATGAAAAATGTAAAGACTCATATAGTATGAAACTAAATTGATTTGTTGTTTGGAAATACAGACGTCCGTTTCGAACCACAATTCAAAACCTTAGCAGAAAAAGTTTGATACCAGATTCTGCACGAATTGCTGGAATATTACACGACTCCATCCACTCAGTTATCTAACAACTTCATTCAGTCAATTATTAACAATTCTCCCATAACTAAACATTAGTATGTTGGTTTAATTCAAGGGGATAGACCAATTTTTACCTGATTGTCAGGTTCCCCTGCAGCCGATGCTATGGTCTGAACATTGGGCGCCTACAAGAATGATTGAATTGGACCTGTAATCTGAAAAAATATATCTATACCCGATTCCGTAGAAATTACAATTACGGCCAACTCATCAAATTGGATGCGGCTGGGTCCGTTCGTCCGTGTCGCGTCTAGTGTGATCATTTATGTTTATATTTGGGCACCAAGAACGGTGATAGAACAACTAAGAATAACAATTCCATGAGAAGCGATCCACGTGACTTCATGCATGGTGGATTCCATCATATGGATGGTTTCGAAAAACTCCAAGCTTTGTCAGCTTTATAAACATGAATCCTTAATAAAATATTTGCCTCTGGATTTTGTGCTTCCATCGAAGTACAACATTTGTGAATAACATTGATTGATTCACCTTGCGCATGTTGATTTACATGTTAGTTGCATATCAATCGCTTGTGCTGTTCACCGAGACCACTGAGTTATTTACTTCATTAAGTTTCTTGAGGCTGAATTGAAATTATTTATATGACTTAAAAATGCTCAAACGAAATACCATTGATGTGAATCACATAATAATTTCAATTTTAATTCTTTGGCTCATATGAAACACATTCAGATGCGCGAAGTAATCATGTGCTTGGAATTTTTATGTGAATGCGTGAGGTAGATCTATGACGTCAGTTAATGATACTCCTCTCTTATTGCCGCCTGACGAATTCATTGTTTCTCGTCATGTTGCATTAAGGAAATATCAACCCTTATCTTTGAAAGGTTATAACTTTTTCACAGTTCTATTGGAACATTTTTTTGTCTGGCGTTATTTCTGACGCTTTTAAGTCCGCACGCGAAGAAATCCCTTCCACTGACCTCTGACGACACCACAAATCCAATTGGTCTGGTATTGTTTGCTTGTTGTGTGAAATGAATTGAAAGTTCTTTCTTAATAGGAGGGTAGCATTGCGATCTATAAATATTTTCAAACAGAACATCCAATTCGTGATCAACTCTGCTGGGAACCCCTTCCCCCCCGTTTAACACAATAGCCCAATTACACATGAACTTTGTAAACCTTGTTCATTTACGCGATTTAAAAGTAAAGAGCATAACTCACAACGAACGAAGTGTTCTATTGTGTGAAATCTGGCAAAAAAAATATTTCATTAGATGAATATTCATGAAATTTATTGTCAAACTTATATTGATATGAAGAAGTTACGTGGCCAAAGTATACTGGACGCCCCACTAGCAAGTTAGCAATTCGATGGGAGTAAATAAATTTTACATAGATATATTTAATTTTTTCTCATCTGTGTATGAATAATTGTTTCATGAAGAAAATGTTTATGCTTGAAGAAACTGCATTGCCTACGTCGAAACGAGCGGGATATCTGTAGAAACCCTTAATGTTTCTGTTGTACTTATGTTGGACTCTCTCATTCACTATATTATTGTTGTAAAGAAATCGTCTGTGTCGTAAATGGACTGAGAAAATATTCACCGTTTTGATACGAGTGCCCGAAACCTGACATAAGCAATTACCGCAGGGTGTACCCGAACCCACTCCATCCTGAAAGCTTGTAGCTCAAATATTTGTCTTGACTTCTGGACATACTGTACCTCAGGTAAGGTTGGAAAATGTTGTGATTTCAAACCAATGCTGAACTCGTAGTAATTACTGAGAACGGTGCTTCTTTCACAGCACAGTGTCGCCCATGTATGTGGACGATGATAACGTTCAATTAAATAAATTTACTCGATCGTTTGTGAGGGACAAACAGATTCGTTTTGAGTGAATCAGTTACTTAGATGGAGTTGTCACAGTGTGCTGCATGGGTATGTGATCAAAGAACAAGGCAACTAGAAGCGTTGAAGCTCTTCAGAGTCTCGTCAAATTCACTTATTTCACAATTATTGTCTGCCACTCATATTCATAGCACGCCCTCACGTCTTCACCACGCCTATACTTCTGTTTTCTATCCACTCTTCCCACCATTACCATTTGCACCAATTGCAATTTCTAACGTAACTCCGTGTGTCCTCTTCACGAACAAACCGCAGATCTGAAACGCTCCTAATCTTCCACGAACTCGGCCCTGAAAGGAATAGCGCTAGTGATGAAGTCCGTGTTGCTCTATAGTGTGGTCAATATCCACATTCTGTCGCAGTCGTGGGGCACATTAACTCAGCGCATGATGCAGATTCTTTTTCAACAGCATATCAATAACTAAATGCAAATTGCAAATGACAGAAACGTTTTTGTTACACAGGAATATAAATCTCTGTTAGGAACACTACTATAGAAGAAACTTCGTATATTAAGTTATTATGCATGCCTTTTGAGTAAAGCTTTATTCGTAATGAATATAAGCAACATTCTTTTACCATCATCGATACGAACATCACGGTAATATCTCCCGTGTGTATGTTTACATTATGATGCAAGCAATTCATCGCATGGGAGGTGCTCTGAGCACTTTGACCGCGATTGGGGTAAAAAGGTATGCCCGCTTATCATTATAGTATCGATTATTTGTTGAAACGAAAAAATATAACAAATTCCTTTTCATAACTCAGTTAAAACCACTGTTCGATGAGGTTTTGTATTGTAATGAAGCCCAATAGGAAAAAAGCGTTATATGAAATTATGCACTACATGATGTTTTTTCTATGATATTTTTATTGCGTTTATTGATATGAAGTTGACATTTGACAGCGTTAGCTGCATTTTGCGTGATTTTCCTCAACTGGGATCGCCAATTAGCAATTTTAGATATTTCAATAAATGCACGTGCAGGTCGCATGGTTCCTTTGAATTCTTCTTCCCTGGTTATTGTACGTCTCTATAAATATATGCTTTTTGACATTGTTGTTATATACAAATAAAAGTGAGTGGGTGACCT
>SDVV010001851.1:0-24443 GCA_016164225.1 Gammarus roeselii
ACGACATGTGACGGACGCAGCGTGCGATATCTTTAACCTTACGTACGACAACATGGGGCTACACAGTCACTGAACGATATGTGACGGACGCCCGTGAGTGATGACTTTACCCACACGTACGACAAAATGGTCCGGTATGTAACCAATACAAATATATGGTCTCTGAAATACATTGTTAAAATACACCTGTGGAGTGGGGCCCTGAGACAATGAAGAACAAATGCTGCCGTGTGTAGATTATAACGCAAGAGGTTATACGTTGCTTTAGATCGAACACCTCTAAGCCTTTGCAATAGATTAACAAAAGAAAAACCTATATCGGCAGCTTTTATTTTTGATTAATAAAATATGAAACTTATCTGAATATTGACTAATGTATAAATGCAGGCTGCAAATAAAAATGCCTACCAGAAGAGCGTTTCTTCTGGTACAAGCCAATATTTTATTATTTTCAATCCTGCGGGCACCACTTTGATAATTTTGATCGAACGTGTGAAGGTAAATAAAAGACCTCATGTACGTTTTCAATAACATATTCTTTCCTGTAGGGGTACTATCATTTTTCAGCTGAAACTCCAAACCAGTAAGAAGGTAGTGATCATCGCATTGCTAATATATGACTCTCTCCATGTGAAAGGACAGTACCAAGCGACGACTGGCTGGTGCAATCATATTGGGATTTGAGTTAGCCTTAAAGAGCGATCTTGTCATGTGTTTGGGCGTCCATTAGTACAGCAAAATTGACGCTAGGACATAATACATGTTTTTTTTGCAAAGCTTCAAGTCTGGCGAAATGTAATGGAATCGTAAGTTCAAGCTCATGCTATTTTAATCAGAGCTACAGAGATTGTTTGTATAGATCACACAAGTTCACATATAAAAGAGATATCTTGAGACCATTAATCAAGCAGACCATGCCCTAGTCGAAGTGAAGAGCGACGGGTCGTGAGACACCAGCCTAGCAGACCATACCCTGGTCGAGGTGAAGAGGGCAGCGTCTTAGGATTACTAGACTAACCAAGCATGTTATATAGTCTAAGCGAAGAGCGACGCGTTGTGAGACCACAATCCTAGCAGACAATGCCCTGGTAGAAATGAAGAGCCACGCGTCGTGACACCACTAGCCTAGCAGACCATTTTCTATAGTCGAAGTGAAGAGGGACGCGTCGTGAGACCACTAACCTAGCAGACCATGCTCTAGTCGAGGTGAAGAGTGAGGCGTCTTGTTCACCACTCAGGGCGGTACGGGGACCGGCACCATCCCCTTCCAGTCAGCTTCCATGGGACCGTCTGGTCCTCATCATAGCGCTCATAACAACAGTCCTCTGAGCACCAGCTCCTCCACTTCCTCCAATACCTGCAACAGCAGCAATGACCGACCTCGTCCTTACAGTCCTTCAACTCCTCCCTCTTCATCCTCATTGGTTAAGAGGACCATTCACAATCCACCGGTCCAAGGACGAGCTTCGCCGCTCGCACTTGAACAAGGCAAAAGCGGGAGTCGAAGCGGAGGATCAGCGGTGGGTGGTCCACTCACCAGACCCAACACGATATGCGTCAGCAGCACCGCCTCCCTTCTTCACTCGTCCTCCCCCATGCCCAGTCCACTGGTCTGCACAGCACGAAAGCTAGAGCTCACCCCAAGGCGAGGGTCTCTACCCCAACCCGGTACCCCAATTCCCCCGTTCACTGACTCAGTACACCTCCAGCAGCAGCCACCTCCTTCCACGCTGACCAAGCCAAACACAAGGGTATGCTCTATTCCGCTCAGACGCTCCACTGCCTCCGCTCTCTAAACCTCTTCCTCCCCTTTAAAGATTGCCGTCATCGTTGAACACGGCAGCATTGGTACACTGCAGGGCCAATTCTGGCGGTTATGGCAATGTTTCAAGGGAAACTGTCCAGCTATCTCCCTCTACTATACTACCACTGCGATGTCATAGTAGTAGAGGTCATAGTAGTATTAGTTTATGCAGTAGTTTGACACACGCGGTTTCCGCTACTTGGCCTGTACAGTTTGTGCTTCCCTGCACCCATTCAATTATTATTCTTAACTATGCCTTTTCATTCTGTTCTTCCTAGTTAGCTCACTGCATGTGCTATAATTTCTTCTAACATGTAATGATGAGTAAAGTGGATTGATTCAACTGACCATTTCGATGATTGATTTAGCAGTAAGTTATGCAATTCTTGGTTTGAAAAAATTGCCACACAGTAAATTATTAGGTTGACTATACTCTTTATGATCTAGATCTGTTCTTGATCTTTCAGGGCATCATGGGGGTACAAGATGATCTACGAGGGATCCAAGGCAATCATATGAACCAACAGCAACCAGATGGAAGTTTTAGTAACCCCCTGCAACAGCAACCTCCAATGTTGAACCGTGAGTATGATGACCATGAAAACGAGATGTACCTGTCAGAACAAGTTGACCACGAGAACTCTGGCCTTGAGACTGTTGAGCCATATGATCTTGAAGGACAGCAACAGCATCATCATCAACAACACATTCATAAACAGCCTTCCCACCACCAACAACCGCAGTCATGTCGTCAACAACAATCCCCAAACCAACAACATTCTAATCAGCAGATGCAACATCCCCATCCAAAGCAGCAGTCTACACAGCAGCAGTATTCCAATCAACAACAGAGACAATCTCAACAGCAACAACAACTTTCTCAACAAGGACAAATCAAGAAGCAGGCTTCACCTCACCAACCCCAGCAACACAAACAACAGCACCCACAGCAACAACCCACTGTACAACAACGACAAAGACAAGCACAGTCTCGGCAGAAACAACAAAGGCATCTACAACAACAAAATCAACAGCAGCTGCCGCATCCTCAACAACATTTGTCAAATCTTCCACCACATCAGCCTCATCAACAATTCCAACAGCACACACAAAGTCAACAACAATTACACCACCACCAACAACAACAACAACAACACGCCAAGAAACACGGGGGTCACCAATCTGTTCCCCAGCAGTCTAAAGGGCAGAAGCAGCGGCTCCAGCATCAGCCCTCAGCGGGCACAGGTTTTCCCATTATCAGGAAGACCCCTCAGCCGACCCACGGTAACAGAGGGGCTGTTTCTTCCACTTCCTCTTCTCTCAGTGATCCATCGGGTGCCCAAAACCAGGGCTCTCCACAGACTTCCTTTTTTAAGACGGTTTTTGGCGGTGAGACCACGTTCTTAGAACCGCCTGCTAGCACCGCCTGCCCCCCTTTCTCTCCTAACCGACCCCCAGCGAGCAGTATTTTTCCAGTCTCTAGTGATAAGGAAGTTTTTAAGCACAGTCAAGATCGAGAACAAGACGAAGATGACGAAGAGACACCAAGACGAACAAGAAGTCGAAGTCCTTCTATCATCAGAGCTATTGTTTCAGAGAACGAAGAAATTCTTGCTTCAATTACCAGTAAAGTGACAAAAATCTCAGACATTGAATTAGACAGTCCGGTCAAGAATACCCCCTCCCCTGTTTCCGAATCCAAGCCGAAATCAAAAAGTCCAAATGAACTACCGGAAGATTACAATATAACAGAAAACGACGTTTCAAAGTACCTCTCGTTTCTCGGTCCTCCTCCTGAAGAAAAGATCACTCCTAAGGATATTTTAGAAGAGCTTAAAGAGAAAACTAAGGTCGAATACGCGACCATCGAGATCAAGAAGCCATTATTTATTGATGAGAAACCTTCCATCCATACAACTGGTCGAGCGAGTATCAGTAACCGTTCCAGCACAGTTAGTTCCAGTTTACCATGTAGCAAAAATGCTAACGGTAAAAGTTCTGTCACTTCAAATGTCATTATTTCTAGTATGTCTAACACCAAGAACGCCAGTAACAACAACTCCAACGGTTCTAAACCTTATTCGTACTGTCGGACAAGAGTTCATGATATGGAGGACGATATTAGGAGCAAAAAGATTGTTACGGAAAAGGAAGTCGATGTGAAACCGGCATCTGCTCGACTTGTTCGAGAGGCTGTTTCAGAGGACACTGATGTGGTCGAGGAGGAGGAAGTGGAAGAAGCAGAACTTTTGTTGTCTGCGGAGCTGATGCCCGGAGGTGGCGCGTATAATGAGCGGTCATCGGGAGAGGTGTACACCATACCAGAGGACGCCGAAGAGGCCAGCTCACCGACCACTGCAGATGGGGTCTCCCGACCCCGACGGAGAGGTGAGCGGGGCCGCACCTAGGCACTTTCTGTTCACAACACAAAAAGTCTTGCGTCATAAAATAAGTTAAATTAAAACTTCGATGAATATTGGGTTACTTTTTCGATCGAAAGTACGATGATGATTGAATATCATTTTTTTATAATATTTTATTTTATTCAACAAAACTTATTCAATTGATCCAATGCTCAAGAGTTTTTTAAAGTTTTATCATTAAACATACTTTTTTATTTGGTAAATCTTATGCCAACCCATTAGGAATATATTTTTATAAAATGGTGAACAACCTTACACGTGTCGCTGCTCATCAGCTACTGTACAATTGAACAAGAAAGTAGTGATGTAGTAATTCGAAGTAATCCATCTTTTGACTTAGTACATATTGATTTTTGTGTCGCTTACAATGAGCTAATACATTGGATCATGAGGAAAGGTTGCATTCTAAGCCAATGTTGTGGTAAACAACCTCCACTAATTACTGTGTTGTGAACAAAAAGTTATCCTTGTGCCTCTCGAAACGTTTCTTACTCCCGTACAATACATTTTCTATCCTCCTGTTATTTTTCAACTCAAGAACCTAATGTTGTATTCAGTTTTAACTTAGGCCTATCAATCCGGGAGCAAAAGATAAACGTCTCGGGAAGCAATCACTCGTCAGAAGCAGATGATACCAATGATGCCACGCCAAGCTTTCTGTGTCTAACCAATGCGTACAATAACAATACTGGGTTAGAAAACCTGTCAATCCTAATGATAGCATTTCGTATTATTATGAACTAAACCAGAACTTCACTTAGTCTTACTTTTCGATGCGCTATCGTAGTGACTAACTGATCCTTCTATTTTTGGAGAATCACTTTATTCTTGTGAACCGCTTTGTATGCATGCCCTTGTTCGTGATCTGTTCTCTCTGCTCCTTCATCATGATCAGTACTGAACATGAACGCAGTCAAAATAACGCATAGTAATGAGATGCTAGGACCACTCAAAGCCACCAGGTGGCCAACTGAACTGATGTTATCTGCTTCTGGAGAGGAGGTGTACCGGCACCCTCTGGTTGGTGGTGGCAGGAGAGGGATGTAGCTTCTGCACGGTAGATGAGCGTCCCTGCTTGGGGCTGCATTCACCGTCACCTGACAGGGGTTGCAATCACCGTCTCCTGACAGAGGCTGCAATCACCGTGCATCGGCTCCTACCTATCCTGCCCTTCCCTGTCCTTCTCAAAACATCTCGGAACGGATGGCTTTAATATCTCAGGAGAGCGTGTCTTCAACAGAAAGTTTCATGGTTGTTTACTTTCTCGTACCTCAAACCTTTGGATGCATTTCTTCATTTTACGTTCAACGCCTATTTTGGGCCTTCTTCTGTGAAGATGTTTCTTGTGAAGAGTATCACCACTTTGAAACATAATTATATTCTATTTTTCCATTATTGCCAAAAGAAAAATCTAGTTATGAAGTTTTTTTTTTCAGTGCAATAGAACAATTGTCAGCGCAAGATGTCAGCTTTGTCCCAGCAACCATGATTCTTATTCAGGGTTTAAGCCAAGTGCCGGATCGAGGTAATGTTTTTCATGGCCTTGCCACCACCAAACCCACCCCAACCAAGCTCTGGTGGACCATGCAGCCGTGGTAGATATTAGCCCCTCACTTCTAATCTGAAATCAACCACCAGCTTCTGTATTCTCGAGAGTTCAAAGACCACCGATATTTCTAGAACGTAACAAATCAAATAAACATCTGTAGTTTTTTTTTATGTCCTGTTTTATAAGTCGACGCACTGGACTGTCGTAGCTTTCAAAGTACTTTGAGTTGAAGTTACAATAGTCTTATATTGATACGGATATGCTGTATGTTCTAGCAAGTCATGGCTGGGTGTGGCCGTTATATCGATTTAATTCTCCCCACTGTTATACCTGCTCTTTTCTATCACAAGTAGTCATCAAGTCAACCATAAGAACGTCGGTCCAATCCGTGAGGTACGTGTTCAGTGGACAATAAATTACTAAGAGATCTTTTCTTCCATCAGTTACTTTGGTCGCATATTTTTCAGCAAATCTAGGACAAACATGTGTGTAGGCTGGGAGCTAACCGTCACAAACACCCTATCAAGACGAATCTAGATATATCTTTGTGTTTCAAATTGCATATCTTCAGAACCATTTTATAAATCTTGCAGAACTGAGCATGCAGGGGCTGTTGTAATTTCTGCTGTAATTGTAACCAATTATTCGCGTTTGCTTGCTACTAGACTCATAATCATTGATATTTCAAGTTAACTTTTAGTCCAAAAGTATTTCATTAGGCTCTAGGTGAAGACACAGTTCCTGTAGAGCCTGCTGCATAGCTGGTTCAACTGCTCTTCCAGACTGTCCCAATCAGCACAGGCTGTCTCAAACAGCTTTAAGCTGTGCTAAGACTGTGCTAATCTGTTCAGTACTGTTCAGTCTGCGCTCTTCCATAGCCCAATCCTGCCTCTCTTTCCTTAGCCTCACCTTCTAACCTTTCCAATCACACCGAAGTAGCGTGTCCGAGTGATTGTGAAGGAGCTATCTTGTTTCCCTTTCTAAATGGTCATAGTAGACTTGATGCCTTCACCCTTCGTGCACTATTGCTTCCTTCCCGAGTGTACGAAATCTCCTCTCCCCATCAGTAGTCCTACATCCTGTCAGCGTGTCCCCATCAGTCCCCATCAGTAGTCCTACATCCTGTCAGTGTGTCCCCATCAGTCCCCATCAGTAGTCCTACATCCTGTCAGTGTGTCCCCATCAGTCCCCATCAGTAGTCCTACATCCTACCAAGAAACCACCGTAGAAGCTGACTAATTAGTGGGACCTCTTTACAGTACCTCACCTCTTGCAGTTCTCTTCCCCCCTCGCAACCTTTCACTCCTTTATTAAACGCTTGCACGGAATCCTAATAATTTTTTTTCCTTGTTTTTGCTTGCAATTTTATTTTCCACAAGTGAAAATATACAAAAATTAAAATGTACAAATTGATACGTATTGGAAAATGATCAATTAGCTGCTACGTAAATGCGCTTGAAAAGTAAGATTCCAGGTATACATCTAGAGTTATGTTATTGCGACTGAAGAGTGAAACAATACAACTTAATTTGGTACCAAAAAGTGTTGAACTGAAACTTCAGTAAAATGGGATACAAAAGGCTTTGGAAATGGAATCAATTGGCTATCATTGCTCGACCACCTACTAGTGTTCAATTTAGATCACTGTAACGTTGGAAATGTTTAAATGGATGCAATATTGTCACAAGTAGACTAGTAAATGTTGCTCTCGTACTGAGATATTTTTTCGTATTGGTGCGAGGCGTCACTGCTGATTGGTGATGTTGAATTATAAGCAATGCTAGACGCTTGTGTAGCGATCTGCCCCTAGCGCCTTGTGTCTCCAACCGCAATGAGCCAAGGTGGTTGCTTGCAGGTGGCTCTACTGACGTCAGAAAGGATGGCAGGCTCAACACGCAGCAAACTGACCCGTATGGAATTATGATCCGCGGACCTGCCGATGGTCAGGATACTAGAAACCTAGGAGCGCAAGGTACACCTCAGCCTCCTCAAGTAAGTCCAGGAGCACCTGCTACTGTGCCTGGATCTGTGGTTGTTCCACCTGCTCCTCACGTGATCCCTCCTGGACACGTCGCGTCACAGATTCAACAAATCAATCAAGCAAATGCAGTGCAGTCTGTCAACCAGATCACTCCGAATGCAAACATGAATAAGTCCAGTCAGCAGCAGCTGCTGCAGCCACATCAACAGCCACAACAACATTTGCCTCAACAACATCCTCAGAACATACAGGCTGATCAACAACACGGTCAACAGCAGGAGACGTACCAAGTTAACCAGATGAACCTGGCAAACCAGAACCAGCAGCAACAGCAAATGAATGCCACCATGAATCAGAACATGAATCCAAACCTACGTCAAGCTCTCCCAGGAATTGCTGGAATTCCCGATCACAATCATGACGGTGGCTACGGAGTTCATGATCCGAATTCAAATCAAGATTACCAATACTCAACACAAGATATGGTCCAGGCCGATGAACAGGATATGTATGATCAGCAGCAGCAGCATCTATATGATCCAAATGATCCTCATGGCCTATACTCGGACCACAATGTGGATCAACATCATCAGGGAATGCACGATCAGCAGCCTATCACCTCACAAAATCAAATCAACCAGTACAATAATCAACTGAATCAATCGTATGGAACACAAGATCAGCAGTATCTTCAACAACAACAACAGTCTCAGCAACAACAGCAGCAACCCCAACCACAGCCTCAGCAACAACAGCAGGAGCAGCCAAAGCCTCAACAACAGCAGAGCGGCGGCCTGTTCGGTTCAAGATCTGGAGGCGGCCTGTTCGGCAACCTGGCGGGTGCTCTGACTGGAGGGCAGAAAAGTGGCACCCAAAACCAAGTGGGCGGAGGCCTGCTGGGGCAAGCTAAAGGTGGGCTGTTCGGTCAGCAGAATGTGCTAGGGGTCAAACCGCAGCAACAGCAACCGCAGCAACAGCAACCGCAGCAGGCTTTATTGCAAGGCCAGCAACAAGCGCAGCCGCAACAACAACCACAACAACAACAGACTGGTTCCTCCGCCTTCGGTGGCCTTAGCAATCTTTTCGGTCTACAGAAGGCGAGGCCAGGTATTGTTTTTTTTCAATTCACACTTTCTTAGTCAAATGAGAGACGAGTTTCTTACATTTTTCATCTGCCCAAAGTTCCATCCTCTCGGGATATCTTGACATTGCTTTGCTCTAACATTCCAATATGCATTTTAATCTGAAAATTGGAATACCAACTTAGAATCACGGCCAGATTTTTTCCTACCCTTTGTAATCTCATTGGAAACGTAGCACAATGACTCTGAATGCTACCATTCTTGCTCCCACAGCAGGGATGATTTCCTACCCTTTGTAATCTCATTGGAAACGTAGCACAATGACTCTGAATGCTACCATTCTTGCTCCCACAGCAGGGATGATTTCCTACCCTTTGTAATCTCATTGGAAACGTAGCACAATGACTCTGAATGCTACCATTCTTGCTCCCACAGCAGGGATGATTTCCTACCCTTTGTAATCTCATTGGAAACGTAGCACAATGACTCTGAATGCTACCATTCTTGCTCCCACAGCAGGGATGATTTCCTACCCTTTGTAATCTCATTGGAAACGTAGCACAATGACTCTGAATGCTACCATTCTTGCTCCCACAGCAGGGATGATTTCCTACCCTTTGTAATCTCATTGGAAACGTAGCACAATGACTCTGAATGCTACCATTCTTGCTCCCACAGCAGGGATGATTTCCTACCCTTTGTAATCTCATTGGAAACGTAGCACAATGACTCTGAATGCTACCATTCTTGCTCCCACAGCAGGGATGATTTCCTACCCTTTGTAATCTCATTGGAAACGTAGCACAATGACTCTGAATGCTACCATTCTTGCTCCCACAGCAGGGATGATTTCCTACCCTTTGTAATCTCATTGGAAACGTAGCACAATGACTCTGAATGCTACTATTCTTGCTCCCACAGCAGGGATGATTTCAGATCTCATGAAAGGAAGTAAGAAATAATTTCTACATTAGTTGATTTTTCTTTCTTCTTGCGAAAATCTCTATTCATTCATTCGTGTCCATCCTTCTTTTGTATCGTGTTGGATGTCGTGCTGGTTCCATTGCTCTAAACCAATTTGCCATGTGTCTAGAATGACTTGTTTTATTAGAACCAATTGTTTCATCATACGAAATGTTCATATAACATACAATTGTAAATATTTCATTAAATTTCTTTGACCCGATCTGACTGGGATTGTCATTTTTTAATATACTGTTAGATCTTATTGATTTTCTTCGATTTCCTGTTAAATCTTGCTGTCGAACTATCTCTCTAAAAGGATTGCGTGATTGAATGAAGCTGCCATCGATCACATATTGATTACTTGACGAATACTCCTTATGAATAGGTCAAAATTTATATTGATGAATACCCTGATGCCCTTTAGAAATGCTCGTTCACATACTATTTTCCAAATCAACTAATTAGATATCATCAGCTAAAGTGCACGTAAAGGTCTGATTTAACCATATTTGACAGTAACGCATCCTGAATGTTAGAAATCCGAAGAAAATCTGGCCTGGCTTGGAGCTTTGGAACGAGGTTTTTGTCCTCCATGCTTGATGCACCGGACACATTTGCCTCCTTTCTAAACACGCGTGACTGACTGGTCTAGAATTGCGCAACTTAATTGGGCTAGCATTGATCAGCTTAGTTTGGACAGCGTTGATCAGCTTAGTTTGGATAGCATTGATCAGCTTAGTTGGGCTAGCATTGAGCAGCTTAGTTAGACCGGTATCACACACAACGCTCTCTACTCAAGGAACAGGTGTGCTCAAAAACAAACACCGTCGAAAATTTTCATGTTAGTAATTAACCCAGGTTTAACGTGCTGTTCGCAGAAAACAAACTTTTCTGGTAATAAATCTAAATTGCTGGGATTCAAAAATGTACTAATTCTTCAACAAGAGCCAATAAGGAATTCCTGTTATGGGGCAGTGAGTTCTAACCGGCAAATAATTGTTTGTCGCTCTCTTGTTCTGAAATTTGGTTCATTCATTATTAAATTTTATAACGAGTTTGCCTCCAGTTATAAATGAAAAATATGTCATCGACCTAATCAATTAAAACAATGACGGACATATCGGTCTTCAACTATGGTTCTGCAGAGGGAGTTTCATAGATTAAAACAATTTGTTTAACCAAGCTATAACTGAAAAAGCACTTGGGTGGGATAGATCTTATGTGGCGAAAAGTTCAAGTGTTCAAAATTAGAATCAAAGATTATTTTGGAGCAGTGTTCAAATTGTGTTCTTTAGGAACCCATTAGAAGTCTATTTTTTTTCTTCATGCACTATGGTCCTTTAAAAGCATAGGCTACAACGTTTGATCCACTTTAGTTGCTAAAAAATTAAATTGTCATTCACATTTCAGACTATTTTAATCTAAAAAAATCTGATCTCGGGCGAAGTTATGCTGGAGGCTCAACCAGTTCGATATTATATGTCTATCGTTTCCCGAACCAGAAAATGTATCATTCAATTTAAGTTAGGTGATCATTCCTGAGCAAACTAATCAACCGATGTTCTGATAATCTCTCTATAATTGATAGGAATACCAAATTCTAAGATTCCAACTCAGACCTTCAAATATGATTCCGGATCTACCTTGAAATTCTGGAACGCTAAAATATGCATGAATAACAAGTGCACAATCAACGCTGTGCAATATACAGTAGTAAGGGAGTATCAAGATACTCCCTTGCAGATACTTCACAAAGAAATCCACAAAATATAATTCACCCCCCCCATTATCCAAAACCCAGTAAATGTGTATTCGCGATCACGATTTAATAAGTCATGTCTGTCGTCGGCGATTTTTATTCGTATCACATGAAAAACAATTTATTTTTTTGAGACCTTGAGAAGACACTTGTGTATTCACGGTCCGGATTTAATCTTTGTCAGGTTTGATCTCGGCTATTGTTATTCGTATCACATGGAAGATAATCTATTGGTCGAAACATTGAAAAGACACTTGTGTATTCACGGTCAGGATTTAACCTTTGTCAGGTTTGCCCTCTGCAATTGTTATTCGTATCACGTGGAAGATAATATCTTTTTTGAGACCTTGAGAAGACACTTGTGTATACAGCCAGTATTTAATCTTTGTCAGGTTTGTCGTCTGCGATTGTTAACCGCGTCACGTGGAAAATAGCCTCTTTTTTATAGACCTTGATAAGATGTTTGTTTATTCACGATCAGGATTTAATCTCGGTCAGGTCTGTCGTCTGCGATTGTTATTCGTACCACGTGGTAGATGACCTCTTTTTTCAAGACCTTGAGAAGACGCTTGTGTAGTCGCAATCGGGATTTAATCTTGGTCATGTCTGTCGTCGGCATTTGTTATTCATATCACGTGAAAGTTAACCTCTTTTTTGAGATTTCGAGAAGAATTTCATCACCGTGTCAAGCTTCCTCCTTGACGACTTTGTTCATGTAGAGAGAGTCGGATGGAAATCATGTTCAAATAATAAATAATTCCAAATTCGTTATATCTTTAGGTGGGAGAGTATAATAAGGATGAGGGCAGGGGTCTTAAGTACCACGAAAATACAGAATGTGATCAGCTTTCAATTAAAATAAAGAGAGTATGGTCATTTAGTTAGACGTTTTTCTGCAGATGGTGCGTTTCAATCGATTGATAAATAATAATTTCGAACAAGTACCTATATGCATTTACTCAGATACATTTTCAGTGTAATTCAAATTGTTTTTATATAATTAATCACCCAGCAGTGGAAAAATAATTTCAGTAATTCTTAGTCAGCAAAGTGTTTCTGAAAACACTGGAGGATCTTATTTTTTCTGCATGGATCATTGCAAGCTGTTTGTGTGAACATTGGCAGTTCAACACTTACAGAATATACAATTCTTTATTGAGTATAATAAGCCTACTTCGTGAGGACCTTTTTGGGGCTACGTGAAAAACAAATTTCTGTCATAAAATATAGTTTTGAGTCGTCTAACAGCTATTGGTTCCTCAAACGCAATTATGGTACGTTTGAGAAACCAATTTTACTCTAATTAACACAATATTATTTTTCCAATAGACTCGAAAATGTCAGTTAATAAATGATTTGTGATCAGCAATGATTCTCTAATAATTTGTCAAATAACCTTTATAATGCTTTCTTAACCATCGTTAGCTGTCTCAGGGTTTTTCAAAGCTGGCTCAATAGGGTTGAAGAATAGTTCAAGTCTCGCAAAGGGTCTGGTGCAGCATGCTATGGGAATGTGATCATTCTTTTGTGAAAAAGCTCTCTTTCTTTCTTTCAATTCCACAAAGATGAAGGCTAACACATTTTGCTCACAAACGTGTATGAGTGGACAAAGGAACACGGCAGTTATTGCTATTGTCATAACTAACACTATGAGAAGAGACTGTCCTCGACCTGTCCCATCAAAGTTCCTGACACTGTGTCGTTTCACCAACAAATTTACACATTTTGATTTGGATAACAGACGCCAAGACAAATTTGAAGAGTTGTTTGAGCACTGTTTCTTGTATTGTAGAAAGCAAATACGAATATAAGGTTACTAGTAACAATAGAATACAGCCAGAGCCGCATTTTAGATTCATGAGCGTATGCATGTTTGGGTTTTAGGAAAATCATATTATTACTAAACACTCTAATATAATACTATTTCAAAACTATTCGTGCTACATTGATTCTATCTTGCTTCTGAAATGTCTATAAGACGAGCAATACATATCCGATCGTTTCATTTCCTATTGTTCTATTGATTGGGATCGGAAATGGTTTTGCGAAGCACATCCTCCTCAGCTTCATTTTTTCGAACATGTTTTCCTGCACTAACAATTTTCGCTAAGCGCACTGCTGAACAGAACTGGCTGAATGGTATCATTTTATTCAGCTTTCATTTGTTCATATTTTAGAAAATTTAAGCCTAATTGTATCCTTCTGATTTGCTGCTATTTACCTCCTCCACTAATTCCATGTACTGCAAGACACACGTATCTATCTCTGATCGGTCTCCAGGTTGTGCACAGCATGCTCGCCCAATACTACGCGTCATGCCTGTACCAGTCTGTATTGTTTGGAAAAGCGCTATTCACACGGTAGCATGTTCTGTAACTCAAATATCATTCTATTGGTAGCATGTGGGCAGAAGTGTTACTCACTTGGTAGCATGTCAGTAAGGTGATGTCACTCATATACTACCGCATGTCACCTAGACGCTGCCATAAAGGTAGCATGTAGCAAAGAACCTTGACTCAGGCACTGACAGATGAATCGTCTTCTTTGCAGATTAGACTTCTGACTACAAACTGAAATTTGACTACTATGGAATGCATCGCTTTGACTAACATCTTTACGTCATTCTGACTAGCCAACTTATTCATGTTCTTTCTTGTCACAGAAACACACGAGCCACATAATTTCACTGAATGCATTGTACATGCACAACAAATGACATGCTTCGAACATTCCATAGTCTTATAGAAATAACTATTGTTGCCTCTGATCCGTTTCTACGACCATTGAGTTTTCTACCATACGTGTGAGCAGACAATTGCCAGCCATTTTTATATGTTTGCCTCACTAAGGGCATGAAGCCATTGCTTCTCTTCTACTATACGCTTGGGCACACCAATGTCACTAATTTTTTATAAGTTTGATTTAATAAGGGCCTGAAGTAACCTCCCCACTTGTTATCTGATGGAGTCAGTAGGCTTATCCGGTTTGGTCAAACCATTATGTTGACCTCTTATTATCCACTAAGCATTTTATTCTTTTTTTCAGTTTAATATATATCTCGAACATAATAGAGTGTTTTTCAAACAATTTAGGTATTTAAAATGTTCAGAATAAAAAATCTCAATTCCGCTTGATGTAAAAGAAAGAACTTTGATTTCATGAATGAGCTTCAACCGAGATAACTTTGAGTATAGTTGCTAAAGTGTTGTTATACCGAAGTTGACATCTTTCCCACACCTACTCCTTTCTTTTTATAAGTACAATCACTGCACGCTGCATTAGCTTTCACATCCACTACAACGTGGACATTATATAACGTTGGGTATTATATTCGCTGTAATGGTGACATTAATTTAGACCATCATGCCGACTTTCATCAATACTGTAAGGTTGACTCTCATTTTGCAATAATGTTGACTGTTATTTTGCTGTAATATTGCCTTCCATTGCTGCAATAATAGTCTTTCCATTTGTGCAGATAGTTGAGTCTACTTTCATCACACGGTAATATCATCTTACATCTATGTAGTGTTATTCATGCTTGTTGAATCGATACATTCTGCTGTTTTGAATCATCGTCATTCTAATGTTCACTAACCAATAACCCTTTTACAAGTCTGGTAGCAATTCAATATAATACTAAAGGACCGAAACGCAACGTGGCATAACAACATCAGCTGTTCAATGTTATTTCTATACCAACACGAATGCAGTTATGCAACTCTGCTTCTCAACCGGTCAATTTTTCCATTACTCTCAGCAATACACAAATTAGCTCGCGATTTTAGGGCGGAAAACACAGCTCCTTTCGATCAGGACTAGTAATTTTAGGGCGGAAAACACAGCTCCTTTCGATCAGGACTAGTAATTTTAGGGCGGAAAACACAGCTCCTTTCGATCAGGACTAGTAATTTTAGGGCGGAAAACGCAGCTTCTTTGTATCAGGATTAGTATTTTTAGTGCGGAAAACACAGTTCCCTTGTATCAGGACTAGTAATTTTAGAGCGGAAAGCACAGCTCCTTTTGTATCATAACTAGTCATTTTAGAGCGGAAAACACAGCTCCTTTGTATCAGGATTAGTAATTTTAGGGCGGAAAACACAGCTCCGTTGTATTAGGATTAGTAATTTTGAGGCGGAAAACACAGCTTCTTGGTATCAGGATAAGTAATTTTAGGACGGAAAACACAGATCCTTTGTATCAGGACTAGTAATTTCAGAGCGGAAAACACAGCTCCTTTGTATCTTTATTAGTCATTTTAGGGCGGAAAACAGAGCTCCTTTGTTACAGGACTAGTAATTTTAGGCCCTTTGTATCTTTATTAGTCATTTTAGGGCGGAAAACAGAGCTCCTTTGTTACAAGACTAGTAATTTTAGGGCGAGAAACACAGCTCCTTTGTATCAGGATTAGTCATTTTAGAACGGACAACACAGCTCCTTTGTATCAGGACTAGTATATTTAGGGCGGAACGCACAACTTTTTGTAGCAGGATTAGTAATTTTAAGGCGGAAAACACATCTCCTTTGTATCAAGACTAGTAATTTTAGAGCGGAAAACACAGATCCTTTGTATCAGGACTAGTAATTTCAAGGCGGAAAACACAGCTTCTTTGTGTCTGGATTAGTCATTTTAAGGCGGAAAACACAGCTATTTTGTAACAGGACTATTAATTTTAGGGCGAGAAACACATCTCCTTTGTATCAGGATTAGTCATTTTAGGGTGGAAAACACAGCTCCTCTGCTTCAAGACTAGTAATTTTAGGGCCAAAAACACAGCTCCTCTGTATCAGAGTTAACAATTTTTGGACGGAAAACACAGCTCCTTTGTATAAGGACTAGTAATTTTAGGGCGGAAAACACAGCTCCTTTGTATCAGGGAAATTACTAGTCCGCATGTAGGACTAGTGATTTTAGGGCGGAAAACACAGCTTCACTGTATCAGGATTAGAATTTTAGGGCGGAAAACACAGCTCCTTTGTATCAGGACTAGTAATTTTAGGGCGGAAAACACAGATCCTCTGTATCAGGACTAGTGATTTTAGGGCGGAAAACACAGCTCCTCTGTATCAGGATTAGTATTTTTTGGGCGGAATACACAGCTCCTTTGTATCAGGATTAGATACTGAAATAAATACAAATGAGCCTAATCGTAAAGGGAAATTCCTTCACTCTATCCAGTCGTTTCCATTGAGGCATATACAAAAAAACATACAGCTTTCTAAATAGCTTCTACGAAATAACACATAGAACGATTTAAAAGACAAAATAATTGTAGACAGAAGAAAACTATTAGAAAACTTGTGCTCACGGAAGAATAAGGTAATTTTTTTGGCATTAATTTATTACATAGGTCAATTAATCCGTGACGTAATCATCAAAATTTATCTGTGACGTAATCATCAAAATCAATCCGTGATGTAATTATCAAAATTCCTTCGTGACGTAATCGTCAAAATTATTCCGTGACGTAATCATCAAAATTATTCCATGACGTAATCATCAAAATTAATCCGTGACGTAATCATCAAAATTAATCCGTGACGTAATCATCAAATGTTCCAATTACTCCAAGTTCTAGGACGCAAGTTTTAAAATACATTTTCATCTCCATTTACATATATGTTCAATTTTAAAGCCTGGGGGCATATTAGGAGATACAAGACATAACCTCGTTGACGTACTCATGACAAAGGTCATGCCGGAATATGTAATGGGTTCATTCCTACTTTAGCACTCATTATTGATGATCATGCAATTTATAGATGAATTGCTAGCCAGTTGATAGAATTGCTTTGTAGGAGATAAATGGTATCCGGTTATCAAAATTAACCTCCTTCGAGCACAATCCATTGCGCAATGTCAACTAACCAGATTTGACGTTCTAGAGCTTACCAAATAGTGAACTAAAAACCGCTTGTTTCGAGAAGTATGTACAATACACGTCAGAAAAAGAGTCTTTCCCAACGACTATATGTATGTACGCATTCAAAAAAGTACAAAAGTACAGTAAAAAAAAGTTCCTTTTCCATGCATCGATATTGGAAACAAAACGCCTATAGTACAGAATTGACGATCAGTGCACTCAATTTTAGTTATGGAAAGGGAATTTTCATAACTAGTGACGTGCACAGTTAACTAGTAGGATGTCATTTAATTCTAATTATTCTCCAGTACTAGATCAAAGTGGCCATTTAATGAGATGATAAGCTCAAATGCTTCAGACATTTCTTCCCAGGCTCCTGTTCTGTTGCTCCTACTTGCAGGGCACGGACACTCACATCTTCAACGAGCCTGATAAAATCAGTTCTGTTAAAGTCTCGAGTTTAAGCGGCTTCTATGAACGTTGGAGGATGATAGCACAAAATATGCATGCCAATAAGGCATATTTTGTCGTATAATGCACTTAGGTGCTTGGAAATGGGCCCAAAACCAAGACATATACAATTGATTTTGCATCGCGTTAAATATCACATGATCTTCCCAACACAGCACCTTGCTTCTGTCAGCTTGCTGTTCTGTCTACTCAGCTGTTACAATGTATTTTCATATATGATTATCTGAACGTTCAAATCATCATCGGAGAATACCAGATTGCAAGATTGAAGTTAATATTTGCTCAGGTACGCCTTCTTCAATAAATTTTCCACTTATCAAACTCACGTCTGCGACTGTGAGTCCAATCCAAGAAAGACGTTCAAATAGGAACCCTATTTATTCTAATTTCTTTCGAAAACACTCATGTCGTCACCTCTTAAAAGTAACAATTACACAGTCCATAAATTTTCACCAGTATCTGATTGACTCATTTTGTTAATATTTCTAGTTTAGCATTTTTTTAAACAATATGATCTAAATTATATAGGAACTACGAACAAAACCATATGAACCCATTACAATGATCAATGTTCAAATAACCGTAGGGAACTTGGTCCATCATGCGACGCTTCATACCATTTTGTTTCACTAGGTAGTTTGTTTAGCGAACAATCTTAACCACAGTGATGGCGAGGCTGATAAATGAAACGTTGGATGTGCTGCCCTATCTTCTTTCTCAATATGCTTATCTTCTCATTACATCATAGGGATAACCCCGAAATTGTCAGGAAACTATTTCGTTATGTATGGACGCATTCCATCAAGAGGATGTACTGCATTCAGAAAGACATAGATCCATGATGATCAACCAATGAAGAGGCCTACATTTTGTTCTATCTTTCGAAAGAATTTGTAGATCGGCTCATAGAAGATAAATTTATCCATATATTTGACTATAACAAATTTGTGTTTAGACGTTAGGCTTTAAAATATTCGTTCCTAATTGGACATTAGGACGAAAGGCTCGGGCTGCTTAATGGTCACAATAGTCATTCGACTTCGTTTACAACGTATTAAAGGATTCATTTTTTTAACACTTTTCTACACATGAGGCCGGCTAATGTCTCAATTTTTTTGCACCAGAAACAGATGGACTTAATCAAGGTGTGGCTCAGCAACAAGGCCTGCCAGGAAACCAGCAGCAGCAAATGTTCCCAAATCAAAACTTCCCCAACCAGCAACAGCAGCAACAACCACAGCAGAGTAATTTCCCGCAACAACAGCAGCAGTTTTCAGATGTCAGTGGCATGACTGGTAACACACAACAGATGTACAACAACCAGCAGCAGCAACAAGGTCAAGCAACAACTGGCAGCAGTATGATCACTGACACCGCTGCTGTGCAATTACAGGCCCAGCTAACCCAGACTCAGCAGCAAAACCAACAACTTCAGCAACAACTCATGATGGAGCAGCAAAAACAGAAGCAGATTGAAATGAACCAGCAGCAGTTGCAACAGGAGCAGATGAAGCAACAACAGCAAACACAGCAATTACAGAGCCAGCTACAGCAAGAGCAACAGAAACAGCAGATGCAGCAGCAACAGCTTATTCAGCAGCAACAACAACTACAGCAACAGCAACAGCAAATATCTCAAGTTGCCCATCTCACCGAACAGCAGAAGCAACAGCAACAACAACAAGCAGTTCAACAACAACAACAACAAATTCAACAGCAACAGTTACAACAACAGCAGCAGTTACAACAACAGCAACACGTACAGCAGCAGCAGCAACAGCAGCAGCAGCAACAGCAGCAGCAGCAAGCACAGGCCAAGAGCGGAGGGATGCTGTCAACCCTTCGCGGAGAGTTCTCCGCTGCGTACTCCGCCATGACTCCGCAGGGCCTGTCTCAGACAGGCTTGACGAGGGAGGACCTGTACGGGCACAGCCAGATGAGAGGCCTGCCCGACGGACCAGCCTACGGGCCGGGCAGCATGCACCAAAGGTGAGGTCAACAGGGGGTCCTTTAAAGAGTGTTCATTTGGGAACATATTTTGGGCCTCAGAAACTAAACGTTCATTATTTTGTATACCAGGTAAATGCTAACAAATGGTGTACCTTTAAGTTTTATTAGCAAGAACCTGTTTGGCACTACAACTCAGCTTCAAAATGACCTCCCAAATTGATGGTTCAGTCTTGATTTACGGTGGACGCTCATGACAGCTAGCCTGACTTATTTGGTTAGGCATTGGGAAGCTTCATCACACAATTTTAGCGTGACGCCCTTAAACCATGAACTTAGATGATTAAGATGTGGCCTATGAGCCTAAACCACTTCTCGTCCGAGATTTTTTGGTCGGACATCCATGATAAAATCTGATACCCAGGAACAGCTCAATAAATGCTGATTGTTGTGATTTTCCCTGAGCTTCTGACACTCGTGGAACTTGTAGGGGCACACTGACTTCGAGGGTAGCAGAAGGTCACTTTGGCTTTGAGGATTGTAGAAGGCTGTTTTGGTTGTGAGGATGGTTGTTGGAAATATCGGCTCAGATTGCAGTGGAGGCTAATTTGGACGTGAGGATGACAAGGGGGTCATTTTTTTTCTGCGGGTCATATTGGCTCTGGGTAGGGTAGGGGTCATATAGGTCTTGAGGATGGTAGGCGGTCGTATCAACTCCGAGGCTGGTCGCTCTGACAACGGTTGACGGCCATTTTGCTTGAGGATTGTAGGAAGTTTTATTAACACTAAGGATGGTAGACGATCATAGAAGCTATGGAGATGGCTGTCTGCCATTTTGAGGTGAGGCTTATGGGAGCCATTATAGCATCCGATGGTCGGATGCTATTATGGCTGTCAGGCCCAGTCAAGATGTCATCGTCAATCAATCAAGAGCATATCGTCGGTTTTTGATGTTAGAGATCGGCAAAACCAATGGCAATTGATGGACTATCATGAAATCAACTTCTAACCGCTCTCGCGAATACCTGCATATACAGGTTTTCCAGACGATATATTGAACGTGTGTTTCGTATGATATCCTTCAATTTTGGATTGAAGGATGCTATGAAAAAACTTTTCTGCAATACAACTAGGCTTCGCAATGAGCTCTCAAATTGAAGTTCCAAAGTCTATTCTGCGACGATATTCTGCACTCGATGCCTTCGACTTTCGGTTTAAAGATGCTACTCGATGATATTCTCCAGTCTAAGTTTTCTGTAGTCGGAATTGCGATGGAGAACAAATTAGATTCTACCGTAGATTTTTTCAATTACCCCAACGATAAAGATGATAACCGAAGATATGCACTAAGCCGATCGATAATAATGCCATCCTTAGGGTCATTTAGGCTCTGAGGATGGCTTGGAATCATTTTGGCTCAGAGGATGGTAGGGGGTCATTTTGGCTCAGAGGATGGAAGGGGGTCATTTCGGCTCTGAGGATGGCTTAGAATAATTTTGTCTCAGAGGATGGTAGGGGTCAATTTGACTCGGATAATGGTAGGGGGTCATTTTGACTCGGAGGATGTTAGGGGATCATTTTGACTCTGAGGATGGTAGGGATCATTTTGACTCAGAGGATGGTAGGGGTCGATTTGACTCGGATAATGGTAGGGGGTCATTTTGACTCGGAGGATGTTAGGGGATCATTTTGGCTCAGAGGATAGTAGGGGATCATTTTGTCTCAGAGGATGGTAGAGGATCATTTTGGCTCAGAGGATGGTAGAGGATTATTTCGACTATGAATATGGTAGGGGATCATTTTTGCTCAGAGGATGGTAGTGGATCATTTTAGCTCAGAGACAGGTAGGGGATCATTTTAGCTCACAGGGTGGTAGGGGATTATTTCGGCTATGAGGATGGTAGGGGATCATTTTGGCTCAGAGGATGGTAGGGGATCATTTTGGCTCAGAGGATGGTAGGGGATCATTTTAGCTCAGAGACAGGTAGGGGATCATTTTAGCTCAGAGGATGGTAAGGGATTATTTCGGCTAAGAGGATGGTAGGGGATCATTTTGGCTCGGAGGATGGTAGGGGATCTTTTTGGCTCAGAGGATGGTAGGGGATCATTTTGGCTCAGAGGATGGTAGGGGATTATTTTAGCTCAGAGGATGGTTGGGGATTATTTTGGCTAAGAGAACAGTAGGGGATCATTTTGGCTCAGAGGATGTTAGGGGATCATTTTAGCTCAGAGGATGGTAGGGGATTATTTCGGCTAAGAGGATGGTAGGGGATTATTTTAGCTCACAGGATGGTAGGGGATTATTTCGGCTAGGAGGGTGGTAGGGGATCATTTTGGCTCAGAGGATGGTAGGGCATCATTTTAGCTCAGAGGATGGTAGGGGATTATTTCGGCTAACAGGATGGTAGGGGATCATTTTAGCTCGGAGGATGGTAGAGGAAGTAGCATTTCGGTCCTATTTGAGAACAGCTTTTCCTGATGTTGAACTCTTCCTAACAAAATTGAGAACGGCTTCTCCTGATGCTGAACTCGTCGTACCGAAGTCCGGGTTCCTTTTCTACTACTCTTATATGTCGCAAACAGGTGATCTATAATGCATTTGTCATCAAATTGACTTATAATAGTCTTGAATTTATACAATTTTTCTGATTTCATGTTTTCCCTTCATTTGTAAAAAAAGTTGGAAGATTGTGTTTTTATTTCTTTACACGAGCGCCTAACACCATATTTTCTCCCGTTAATCATGTTATTCCTGGTTTTTATTGTACCACCTAATATTGCAGGACTTCCCGGGATCCATGGATGAACATCAAGTTTGTCCCTGAATCTCTGGATAAGAAAATTTGATGTTGGGTGATGAAGTGGCTCTGACAATGTTATACTCGTAAAGAAATTGTAAATCCTGAGAAGAGAAGTTGCTTGTCTTCTTGTTGGGAGTCAATTGATTAATTTGTTTCATTTATGTTTATTTTGCACAACAGTTAAAAATCCTGACCTAGAGTGGGCCTGTTTAGGTCATTCAAATCAATTCAGAATCCTTCATGCTCCGATAAGGAAGTTTCTGGATTTTATACATTGTTTAAAGCCAAATATCATCCATAAAGTTTGATAGTTACAAGAGATCACAGAGTCAATATTTATTATAAAACTTGTACATTTTCCTCTTGGGTTGTCTTTACAGACTCACACCCTCAAGTAACAACTGTCCTTTTGTTGACAGCGGGACTCAAGTTTTTGTGATCGATTCTCATTTTGGAAACATTGCCGCTCATATCTCAGCCCGTTTTTCTCTACACCCTGTTTGCCTCCTTCTTCCTCCCCCAGGCCGGCCCCCCTCTCCCCAACAGAGGCGAGACCAGGGATGATAGTGACCAGCACAGGAGCGGTGAAGGCGCTGGAGAAGCCCAAGCAAGGGGTGAGTCGCGGGTGGATGGTAGACAACACGGGGAGGGTCAATGATGGATGATAGAAAACCAGGGATGAGTCAAAAGTGGATGATTAGGAACAAGGGGTGAGTCAAGGGTGGATGAGTAGGAAACTCGGTATGAGTCAAACGTAGATGATTGGGACGAATAAGAAGGGAACACTAATCTGAGAGACATGGCGCTAAGCAAGCGGTGAAAGACAGGGCCCGGTAGGGGACGTTCAGGTAGATGACATGACTCTAATAAGGCGATTAGAGACATAGCTGGGTAGGTAACAAAGAGTTGAGAGACATGACTCTAAAGTCCTGGGTACACTAGGCCGTTTTCATAGGACTCACCAAGGTCATGCATGTTCTGTCGTACAGTCGGTGAATAAACTCTTCAACAAATCGTATTTCTAGTTGTTCCATGTCCGTCATCAAACTGAACTAGAATTTGCTAAGATAATTTATTTTCTGCTTAACATAAATCACATATCATGTTAGCGATTTGATTGAGATTAAATTACTGAGTAGCTATACGAGAGAATGTGCATGACGATGCCTACGGAGAAGGCCTGAGGTTGCCACCCTCAAGCTACCGATGAAAAGAGTGGCTGAGTAGGCAACACAAGGTTGAGAGACATGGTTCGGCAAGGAAGGGTGAATTGAGAGACATGGGGTTTAAAGTCAGAGAGTTATAGATGGTTGTTCGATAAATGCGAAATGAGGAAAAATTCAGGAGAGTCGAGCAATAAGTATTGAGTTGCCGTGCGATGACGATGACTTTTGAGATGTTCCACCAAACCAGGAGAGGAGTTTCGTAGAGATGTTGGTTGCAGACTCAAATGGTATTTGTTTCATCATTCGAATCATCCATCTATGACCTTTCTTTGATTGTTTATTATAACCAATATGAGCATAAAGTCTATTAAGAGAGTAGAGAAACGTAACAATTTTAATTTAACTGAATGATATCGTGAAAAGAATTTACGCGCTCCAACGAATACAAATACGTTTCGGCCTTCATAGATTACCTGTCATTGTAGAACTTTAATTTGACAATTTGAAATATATAGATAGAATTACACACACACACACACACACACACATATATATATATATATATACTTATATTTATATATATATACATATATATATATATATATATCATAGTTATATATAGATATATAG